>WEKX01016359.1:4607-32363 GCA_013390025.1 Pitta sordida | reverse complement strand
GCCACAAGACATGCCATTCCTTGTTACTCAAAGCCCAGTCAAAGCCTGGGCAGCGCTGCCTCTACCAGGACCAGTGGATGTTAAAGGGAAAGAAACTCTGATACTGACGCCCCGCCCCCTCCCCCCCATCCCGTAAATGGCACATGGTGTCGCAGTGTTGCAAAGTTAAGGTTTTCCAGGCTCCAAGAGTGCTGACCAGAGCTTGGAGATACCCCTTCCCCGCCGCCGAGGCAGGACGAGCGCGTGTGGTGGCAGCCACCATGGGCACGGGCACTGGGGCTGGGGGGAAGGGAGCAGTGACACGGGGTTTGGGCTGCAAGCATTCAGAAATGNTCTCCATTACAACCCCACGGATTTGCGAGGCAAATTTCGTGCAATTCAGTTTCACGGAACTATGAGGTTTCCCGGCCGATGCATGCACAGTGCCTCTGCTTCGCTGAGAGGCAATGCCGGCTATCCCTCTGGGGTGGGGTGGGGCTGGCCCCCTGGGAAGGGCATGTGGTTTCTCCAGTTTGCAATGGTACTTAGAACCGTGCCCTTGTCCCTGACCCAGTCCTGTGTGTCTCCTGTGTGTTCTGCTGAGACCCAGCGCAACACCACCACAGAACATGCCAGTCCTTGTTACTCAAAGCCCAGTCAAAGCCTGGGCAGCACTGCCTCTACCGGGACCAGTGGATGTTAAAGGGAAAGAAACTCCGATACTGACGCTCCGCCCCCTCCCCCCCATCCCGTAAATGGCACAGGGTGTTGCAGTGTTGCAAAGTTAAGGTTTTCCAGGCTCCAAGAGTGCTGACTGGAGCTCGGAGATACCCCTTCCCCGCCGCCGAGGCAGGACGAGCGCGTGTGGTGGCAGCCACCACAGGCACGAGCACTGGGGCTGGGGGGAAGGGAGCAGCGACACGGGGTTTGGGCTGCAAGCATGCACGGTCGCAGCAACCATTCAGAAATGGTTCCTTTTGCTCCCCTGTGCTGACAGAGCCCATGTGAAGGAGCGGAAAAGTGTCCACAGCACTCCGGAGTGCTGGGTGGTCGAGCAATGGGCGTGGCCTGCATGCATATTAATGACCTGCATGTCTTTGCGAGTTTGACGTTCTGCGAGACCTCTGGCATGATCCGTTCCTCGCAAATGCAGGGGTATAACTGTATTTAATATACTTTAAATACTGTAAATTTTCCTTCTTGCACTGTATCATCATCCAATCACAGACATATATACTTTTCCTCCTACAGTGGAAACAACATGAAATTACGCTATGCTCTGAGTAATTTTTAATAAGAATTTAACTGGTGATGGAAGTTAATTTTTTCATGAAACCATTATAGGTAGTATGGCAGTAATACTGAGGATGTGAAAGAAACCACAGCAAACAAAGAAGAGGCACTGGATGAAGCTGCAGCCACTCACTGGATCAAAGTCATGCTCCAGTCTCACAGTAGAGCTTTTGCCTCTGGCTGTGATCCAGGAGAAGGAGCGGAAGGGAGCGAGTGCTCCATCCGAGGCCACGCCAGCTCTCTGGCGAGTCACGGCGTCTCTCCAAGCAGGCGTGACATCACCTTCAGAATCAGACTTGGCCTCACCCTGCCTGAAAGCAACTCTCTACCCAAGCTAAGTTAACTCTAAACTCAGTACCAAGCCCATTTTTAATTGGCAAGTTAATCGTGTGAAAATGCTGACTGAACGTCACTCATAAGTACCAGTCTTTTAGTTAAGCACATTTGTAGGTGGGGCATATATAAGCATAAAAAAGCTTCATGACAAGTTGGAAATTGAGCTCTGGCAACCACATTGACCCCAGATTGCAGCTCATAGGAGATGTTCACCAAAACTATCTAAACTTTGCAAACTCTCTACGGTCTGGTAAATTCCATGAAATACAATGTTAGAGAAACTTGGCTTTCACTTGGAATTTACATGTTGAATACACCTTTGTGCTTTTCATTGTATTTTGCAACATCTCTTTTTAGGACTGTAATTAGAATGGATTAATATCTGAATTAAAAGTAGAAAAAAATTCTAAATTCTAAGTAAATTCAAGCAAAAACCTCAAATTAACTCAATAAAGTTCCCCCTACCTTCACCTTTAGGTCATAGACAGGTCTTTGAAGCCAATTGTGTTGCAATCATTTAAAACACTGTTACTAGCCCAATTCTAATTTAAAATCTAGTTTTACGACATTCCATTCATTTCCATAGTATTTTCTTCTCACTTGCAAAGTAAGTGAGACTAAAACCAAATCCAGTGAGGTTTGCTGCAGAAGGTCAGATAAGACTGAAAAAGTATCTCCAGGCTCTTTTTGGCTGTGGAAACAAGTCTTCTAAATCATGTTCGTTCTTGCAAAAGTGTCAGGTATGATTACTAAACAGCAGTTGTATTGCCCTAATTTTACTTGTTTGGCCTGCCTCTTATAGGATGAGTTAAGTTCTCCACAGACATCAAAGGTTGTACAAGGAACTGTAGAGAATTCAGCCACAGCTGGCCCTGTTCCCTCTGATAGTGACCAATAATGGATTCAGAGAAGTGTATATGAAGTAAGTAAGTATATAGTATGTCAGGCAAATTCCTAACTAGCTCATACAGCCTGCAGCAATTTTTGTAACAGTGACTTCCCGAGGAAAAACGTGACATGCTTGTTTCTTATGGCAGAGTGCAAACCAAAAGTAACTGCACTGAACTTTTGGGGACTTACAAGTTATAGCCAACAACAGTAGGCGCATTTTTAATTTTTTTGGTATGTCCAGGCAAAACACTCGATTTATGTAACTTTCTATCCCTGTTAAATTCAAATTTTCACAGTATTACAGTGTTGATAAGGTTGATAAAGACCTTGAAGATCAAGTCCAACCTGTGTTTAAAAGTATGAAATTTTTATGACAATACCTCCTTATTTTATGGTAGTAGTAACACAATAGAAAAATAGATAACTTTGAAAGATAAGTGATAACTATACTGGTCCAATGCAATTATTACATTTTAATTAAACTTACTAATATAAGAAGCAACATTAAAATATCTTTAGTATCAGTTATGTTTGTGTTTCAACCATAACTTATATTGTAAATTTTAAAAGCTGGGGATTTTTTTTGTTTGTTTATTTTTTGTTTGTTTATTTTTTGTTTGTTTATTTTAACGAGTACAGCGAACAAGAGCTTTAGACACATCCGTTATTCGATAAGCAGGTTCATGATCATTTGCTATTCATATAGTCCCCCAGGGGAAAAGTATGTTGATGGAGCTTTATAAATACCAATTTAGACAAAGTTCCTTCCCTGAGAAATTTGGACCTTATTTTGAACAACCGCAAGACTAACCATTTAAGGATTAGGAACTAATCATTAGAATTAGGAGTAGATGAAAAGAGACAGAGGAAGTCAAAAAGGCTACCAGAAGGAGGGGGGATTTAATAGGACATTTATAGAGGAAACTTTTTCCAAGAAGAAATACTGAGATGCAAAATTTCTTCAAAATATTTTTGAAGGCCACTGACCTTTGCAAGATTTGGGATATAAGTAGTGATGTGCATATGAACTGTTCCTAACTAAAAGGGATAATTTCCTATGATCTGAATTTCTTTCCTTTTTATTGCAACTGGGCTGGCAAATTAGTTTCTGAATTTGTACCTTTTACCTTGCTCCAAACTAGTAAGGATTGCATGATTGATTAGAGCTTTAATTTGCTCTAATCTGACCATTTCTATTTACAGCCTTCAGGCCAAGTTGAAATAATTGCAGGGAAAACCACACTTTTCTAGAAAAAAATGACCAAAATTGCAGGACAGTCCTAAAACAGCTCTTTCCTCTACAAACATGCAATGAGGCTTGCACTTCCTAGTCTTTTTCTTACCGTATGAATTCATCCTCTGTCCCTACTTAGTGCTGGAGAAGCCAGAATATGTTACTAAATATTTAAATCACTGTGACTTATACACCATCTGTAAATTACTTATTCACCTCAAAATATAGTGTTGAGGACAATTCTCAGAGTTTGTGTCATGACATTTATGACTTTTGTCATATTTTTAGAGCTTAATCCATTTAGAAAAGAATCTAAACCTGTGATTTTTTTTTCTTGTTGAAGTCTCCTTCCTTCTCAGTATGAGTAATTGATTATGATTTTGGTTTTTTAGCTAATATGTAAGACACCTGCAGTAGCGTCAACAAACACATCAGGAGTGACTGTGCCATAAGTGTTATGTAACATCAGAAAGAAAATGTATAACTTGCTGATTTAACAGTATAATTTCACTTTTTGATTTTTTTATTAGCAAACTAATTTTACATGTTGAAGTTAGATATTCAGGTTAGTTTTGAAGGTATACAGACAAGAAAGGAAATCCTCCTAGTTAAGAGAAATCCTGAATTTTAATAAATAAGCTCCTGAAATGTAGTATTTTGTTGGAAATGTATGAGAAATAGAACAAATGAAATCAGATGCACATATGTATCATGTTATGAGATACATTTACAAGTGAAGATCAGGGTATGCAATGCTCTGTAGTGTACTAGGTACTTGCAATCTTTGTTTTTGCTTTTCAGTATTTTATTGCTGTCTTTAGATATGTTGAAAATAAATTTTCGTAAGTGTAAATCACAACTGGTCATCAATATAAAACTTAATCCTTAGAAAAAGCTGTCATAACTGAAATGCAGTTAGTGTCACGAAAGCAAGTAGGAACCTGTTAAATTACACATTTTAACACAACTGTCTTCAAAAGGACACAGATGAAAAGGATATAAAAAAATATATGTAAAACCAGAAAAAAATAAGTAAAAACTACAAAGACACCTTGTAAATTGCATTTCTTTGGTGCCACGCAGACTACAGTTGGAAAGCTGAGATTTCACTAATAATTATAGAGATTTATCTTTTACTATATTTTGCTCTTCATATGAAAAATAAAACAACAAAGAAATAATTTAGAATGTCCAATAGCACATCACTCAGTCTTTACACTTCAGAGGGCACATGAAGTCTCACATGTAGTGTGTTTACAGAGTCACAGAATTAACTAGGTTGGAAAAGACCTTTGATATCATCAAGTCCAACCTATGACCTAACATAACCTTATCAACTAAACCATGGTGCTACGCAGCACATCCAGTTTTTTTCTAAACACTTTTAGGGATGATGACTCCGCCACCTCCCTGGGCAGCCCATTTCAATGGCAAATCACTCTTTCTGTGAAGAATTCTTTCCTAATATCTGGCCTAAACTTTCCCTGGCACAGCTTGAGACTGTGTCCTCTTGTTCTGTCACTGGTTGCCTGGGAGAAGAGACAGACCCCCACCAGGCTACAACCTCCTTCCACTTCATACCGCAGTCAATAAAAGGGAGGAAATATAACCTACTAAAATTTTCCAGTTCCCACAATATATTGTGTCTGTAGGAAAAAAAAAATATGAAATAGAAATTAATTTTGTCTTCATATTTTCAAAGAAATTATGTTGGTGTTTAAAATCAGATCATAAAAACAAACGAACAAATGAACAATCAAGTAAAAAGGATGAAAAGTGAAGAAGACATTCTTTAGAAAATACACGATTCAACTAATGGCACTTGAAATGAAGATGAAAAATAACCACAGTGCCAAATGACAAGTACAGTCTCTTCCTCTGAGCAAACTGAAACAAGCCAAGACAGCCCCAGAGAATAATCCTGTGAAGCTACGGACCTGGCAAAGGTGTTGCTTCTAACACAGGACTAAGGAGGAGCAAGAACAGCTGCAGCATACACCCCAATTCTGAGAATTGGCCTTAGATATCCTTTCTGCACTCTGACTCAACCTGGGTCTCTCTCTTAAGAATTGAAGCTGTTTCTGCAAGTCTGTAGTAGAAAAGCAAGAGCAGAAGGACTAATAACTCATTCTCTCAATGACAAAGTAGCCATAAAAGAGAGAATCAAGTACATGTATTACCTACATTTAGTTAAATGACACAAAAAATTTTTAAAACAGATTTCAATGGGCTCCAACCTATTCCCCATGTATGAAATTAATAAAAAGATAAGGCACCAATGGAAGCATCACCTTCGAAGCTGAGCTTAGCTCCCAGGCCAAGAAACACATGCCTGCATGTTCATTTTCTCCCAGTCAGTATTTAATCCAGCCTGAACTCCTGTACATTTCTGTATTAAAAATATGCTTCATATGAACCCTCTCCTAATTATCCACTGCTGGAAGAGGGACTGTTCATTTAACAATGGAAATGTACCACGTCTCCACAGTTGAGGTCTGTCCCTACAGACCTCAATAAGCCCTGCAGAACTGGGCTCTCTCCAGTAATGCAACAAGCTGAGCATGTTGAGCTCCCACATTCCCAGGACTTTGCCATATACCTTTGTTTTTCCCACACTGAATCTCTTTTTTTAAAAACACGCTCAGGGAAAGACATGTACAATTTCCATCACAGTGTCCAAGGAAACAAGGATAATCACCATAGGAGAAAGCCAGGAGATGGCAACACTTCCTGTCACTTATTTTCTCAGTCATCAGAGAGGAATCTGACTCCAGCCAAAATGGAGATCTCAGAGTGGATTTTCAGGGGAGTTAGGAGCAGGAAACATAGTGGGTGAGGCAACAGGTGAAAAGAAAACCCTGCAAGTTGAGAGAAAGATGGGGGATAGAGAGACAGTGGACTGTATGCAATGTTACAAGAAAAAACTCTGAGATCTTTGTTAATATTTTTTTCTCTGAAATTTTGGAATACTGTGGGAAAACTGAGTTTAGGTTTATGGGTGATGTGTGTGTATGAATGCAACATATGAAAAACAATCTACCTGGAAAATGACAACAATCACATAACATATATCAGAAGTCTTTTTAAGGGGAATTGTCTTATTGTCTCTTCTGAAGAAGATACACATTTAATGTGCATCTCTGAAGACAACTGTGAAGTTTTATCACAAAGCCAGAGGAATAAAGGCATGACTCCATGTCTGATAGATGTGGAATTAGGACTGTAATCTCCAACACCGAAAGGCGCAGGACAATGGGAGACAGAAGAACTATTTTAAGATTTATAAAATAGTCCATCACTTCCCTTTGAAATTAACTAGAACTCTATGAACTGTAGAATTGTTATTTTCAAACTATTCAACTTCAGTGTGCATAACTTAAAGATGCTTTAAGAGTCCTGCCTCAGTAAGAGAATGTATAATCAAGATTTTCAAAAACTTTCTGGCAAGGAAGTTGTTTACACAGACTGTTTACCATGTTGTTTACTTTTACTGATTAGTGAGTAGTGACTTCAGGGTTAGCAACCGGGAAATAAGACTGCTATTTAAATGGGAATTTCATTACAGTTTTCCAAAGTATGCATCTTTCTTGATCTCATGCATATATTTTGAAAACTTTGTAGATGATTCAAAATTGTTGGCCATAATTAATAGGAAAACATATAATGGTAGTGCTATAGAAGTGGGTCTAGGTAGATGCTACTGATCTATGAATAAAATTAGATTTATGAAAGATAAGTAATGTAACACAGAAATCACTGATCTTCCTTTATCAGTTGTTCCTTTTAGTAGGAATACATGAGAGTTTGCAGATCTAATATTTGAAACCATATGAGAGTTTACAAATTATTTGCCAGAACCTTGGTATGGAATAAAGAGATCAAAAGCTTTAAAGTACATACTAAACATAGTTAGGAAATACTACAACAAATGAAATTTCCTCATTAATCTGAAATATCTGATAAAATATTTCTGGCATGTACATACTACTATTACCATTTCTACATCTGGTCTTGCAGAAGTAAGAGGCAAGCTTCTGTACAGTGACTACACCTACAATGAATAATTCAGTTGCAATATCACGTGAGTCATGTCAAGATTTCACCTGACTGCCTGTTCTCTGGGATAAAGGCTTTAGCAGATGCACTTCTACCCAGGGGAAGGTGTGGCTGCTGTCTTCATTTTTTGCAAAATATAAGTATTGACATGGTCTGTTTTGATTAATGATCCTGGATATAACAGGACCAGATCTTTCATACAAAATTCCTTTTGGGGAATGATATGGAATTGTATTCTAAGATATCCGAAGAACATCCCCCAATAGCTCGTTGAAGCTATAATTAGTCTCACTGAAATATATGGCACAGTAGCTTTCAGACAGTATACAGCTGTGGTCCGGCATTAGTGAAGGTAGTTGGGTACAGAACAGATGAAGAAGTGTCATCCCATTTTTCCAGTGAAAGGAAAAATCACATCTGTTATTACACAGGAGGAGGACTTGAATACTCCTTCTCCTGACAAAGATGGACAACCTTTTCCTGACTTCAAAGAAAACACGAATAAACGTTAACAAAGAGAGGGCTGGCTCCCTGACAGCCTCTGAGAGATCTTAACAGAGCACCCTGGGTAAAGCACCAGACTGCTGACAGACTCTGCACCATGAAAAGCAACATTTCTTCACTAATTTATAGGCACACAATGTTTGTTAGAATAGTATGTATTAACCTTAATACAGTTATACCCCCTCATTTGCAAGGAACGGGTCATGCCAGGGCTCTCGCAGAATGTCAAATTTGCAAATTTGCACAGGTCATTATTATGCATGTAGGCCACGCCCATTGCGCCACCCCCTGGCACTCCAAAGTGCTGCGGACACTCTTCTGTTCCTTCCCACAGGCTCTCTCAGCACAGGCGAGCAAAGGGAAGCATTTCTGAGCCCTCTCTGACTCAGGAGACCCCCTCAAGAATCCCTTGGCTTCTCTTCGGCAATTGCTTCTGCAGCTGCTGTTCTCAGCTCTCTTCTATTGCTTCTGCAGCTGCTGCTGGGCTGCTGCCACTGCACGTGCACACAGCACAAACTCCACACCACTGCTCCCCCTCCCGGCCCCCCCCGGCCCCGGTGCTCGTGTCTGATGCGCCCCAGCCCTGTGCCACGCCCCGGCCCCACACTGGGTGGGGAGGGTTTAGCTGCGGCAGTGGAGTGAGCATGTCCCACTGGCTGCTGCCACTTCCTGTCCCCGCCTGCAGCCATGGAAACAGTAACATACACCTGGGGTGGGGTCAGTCCTCAGCTGCGCTTAGAGTAACAGGGGACAGCATGAATCATGGCTCTCCCCATGGNGCTCTCGCAGAATGTCAAATTTGCAAATTTGCACAGGTCATTATTATGCATGTAGGCCACGCCCATTGCGCCACCCCCTGGCACTCCAAAGTGCTGCGGACACTCTTCTGTNTGGCTGAAGCAAAATTGCGAGAAATTTTCCTCACAAATCCGCAGGGTCGTAAAGGAGGGGTCGCAATGCAGCGGGGATATACTGTTTTCAAAATTGAAAAGATTGTTTTTCTGCCAATCTGAGGCAATTGGAGTGAGAAGAAGGGTGACCAAGTTGATTATAGGGATGGAGCATCTTTCGTATGAGAACAGGCTGAGAGAATTGGGTAATTCAGCCTGAAAAAGAGAAGGCTTTGTTATGACTTAATTGTGGCCTTCCGGTACTGAAAGGAAGCCTACAAGAAAGATGGAGAGAGACTTTTTACAAAGGTATGTAGTGATAGGACAAGAGGGAATGGCTTCAAACTGAGGGGACAGTTTGATTTAGATTAATTTAGATTAGATATTAGAAAAAATTTCTTTACTGTGAGCAAGATGAGGCTCTGGAACAGGTTGCCCAGAGGTGTGGACGCCCCATCCCTGGAAGTGTTCAAATCCAGCTTGAATGGAGCTCTTACTAGCCTGGTCTAGTGGAAATTGCTCCTGTCCGTGTCGGGCATTGGAGCTAGATGACCTTTAATGTCCCTTCCGATCCTGACCATTCTATGGATGCCACCCAAAACTTACTTAAAACTACTGGGCACTTCTCATATGGATTTGTAACACTTTGGATAAAATGGACATTTAGAAATCCTGATAGATGTTCCACAAACTACACTTGTATTTTGAAAAGCCCTAATATTCATTGCGATATACGTATAATGTAACAGGCATTATTTTCACATACCAAATTTCTAAACCACTCTGTTGTATATGTGCCAGGCAGTTCAAAGTGTGTATGTATGTTGATGTGCATATGTGAGTGTTCACATAAATGAATTGGTAAATATTAATGTGTGGCCTGGGATAACACTCTTCCCAAACAATTATCTCAAAAACTTTCTATAGTATAGTTTTTGTACAGTCTCCTGAGTTTAATACTGGGCATACAAATTTCTTCCCTTCCGTGGTAAGTAGGCAAACCAAAGGCCGCTATGACTTCCTATCATGCAGATATCAGGGAGTGTACAGGACTACTATTGTCTAAGAATACATGTCCTTTTACAAAAAGGTATAAATTTCTACTTACAACTGTTTACTTACAACTGAATATATCAGAAGATAAATGTTAGAAAGGTCAAGAAGATATCTGTAATATGACTTTGGTTTATGACTTCCAGTTTTCCAACCAAATACAATGCAAGTGTGAGTTAGTAAGGCAGAGAGATATTTTTCCCATTAATCCTTAGAAAAAAGGAAGGTATAAGTTTTGTGCTGTGTATAACATCTCCAGTGACCTAGTTAACATTAATAGGAAAACTATTTGCTTAGTTTTCAATACTCAGATGATGTGACACCAGTGCTCTTGCCTATCCAACAAGGCAACTAAATTATTGATCAAATACTCCTTCCAGTAATATACTGAAAGTGTAACCACTTGCCTGTTTTTTGATTGAACATCCGTTCTTGCCTGTAGTCGCTAGTTTCCAAGTGACTATACTATGACAGATACTTCTTCACATATTCACATTCCTGTAATTGTGAAAACAGAAAGAGTTTCTAGACTTATATGTTCCTAATTTCAAGGCACTGCAGAATATATTTAATTCCTTTGTTATTACCAGCCATGCAAAAGTGAAGTACAGCTATTTTCAGAATTCCTCAGTCCCTCTGTGACATTTAGGTACTCTGGCTATATGTTCCAAACAACTTTTCATTTTCCATCACTACTCATTTTGCGATTCAAGTGATGATAAGAGCGGCAGATATTTCAGCATGGATTCTTTCCATCTCTAAGTACACATGCTTTGCCAATATCTTATCAAGTTTTGTAGGTTATGAAATATAAGAATATTTGTTAAGCATGTGTATATAATATTTTTGAATTCCCTAACCAAAAAAAAGTTCTAATCTTGAAAACATTTAACGATGTGCATAAGAACTACTAATAATCTCAATGACTTACAGTTTAACATGTGAAGAAATGTTCTTGAAGCTAGAGGACAACAGTGTGCTTGAATTTAAATTGCATTAATATTCAAGGAATATAATAAAGTATTATTTATAAAATGGGCTATATATAAGCTTTCATGAGTGCAGACTTGCAGCCCATGGGAAACATGAAAAACAAACTTTCTTCCATACCATAGGGCTGTTTTCTTGCAGGAAAAAAAGCTTCAGAATACTGTGATTCTTGTAATTATTCATCTGACACTGGAACAAACTTTCAAATCAAGAAGATAATAGGTATAAGCATTGTTGAATGTTGCTTCTTCTTAGTCAATAAAAAGCATAATTTTTCACATTAGATATTTGCATGAAGTCTTCGCTCCTGCCCCATAAAAACAAATCCACAGAAAGCTGAAGAAGAGTCAGTTCTACAAAACTTGAACTACTTTTTTACTTTGTCAGAAAAAATCCCCATCTTATAAGATTGTAGGGTTGTTTTTTTTTAATTCTATGAAGTCTGTAAAGTCAGCTAAAAATATCTTACAATGATAGATTCACTACGTAAACCAAATTGTTACGCAGATTTTTTTTGTCAAAAAAGGTAGAGATTAGAAATGAGCCTTTTGCTGATTACAGGAAAAACTTTCTCAACCCCCTTCACAATTTCAGTTTATTTACTTGCCTTGGTCTTCTGTGGGCACAGTGCATTGTCAGCCTGGCTCACGGAGTCGTTAATGTATCTGCCCCCAGGTTCATCTTGGCATGATGGATTTGGGCACCTCTGGAAAAGAACAAGCTCAATGTTCCTCAGTCTAAGTCGGCAAAATTTGTATTTTTAATGTCCTTTTTATTTAAATATAAGTCAACATAAATATTTCAAGCACTCCATGATAAATTCTTTTAATATCATTGATACAAGATTGAAAAACATTGTCTTGTACAAATTAATGCTGTAGATCACCTTTGAAAGCTACAGTATTACTTCGGGACATTATTTATTTATACATAACCATGTATTTATTACATAGCCAGCAACTTCAGCTATGGCTTCTTATGAATGTTTTGAACTGGTGACTAAGTGTCCAATAATAGGAATTAATAATTTTGTTTTCAGAAGATACTGAATACAAGAAACAGTAATATATTATTATTTTCTATGAATAGAAAGCTCTCCTGAGGGCATGCAAAAGTAATATTTTAGGATTCATATAAATTATTTTCAAGGCACTAACATTTTCAGACTATAAAAAGTATGCCACTTAATTTACAGACATAAATGAAAGCTATACTGAACTACGTATTAATACAATAAAAAGTAAATTAGAAGTATGCATGAAGTGTTGAAACAATAAAAACTCGTGCAATTTTCCTCATCTCTCCTTTAATCATGTAATATTTTGACATGCATATTTCTCTACAGGTATAGTCTTTAGTAGCATATTTACAACATAAACAACTTTAAAATTATGTAAATCTCATAAGAGACAATAGGAAGAATATATATTATCACAGAATCACAGAATATTCTTAGTTGGACAGGACCCACAAGGATCACTGATTCCAACTCTTATATTAACTTTTCTTTTTTGGGGAAAAAAATTGCCAAATATATTATTACTCTCTTGGAAGCATGAATGTGCTATTTTAAAACTGAACACTTCCAAATGACTATATTTTTCCCAAGGAATAGTTTTCTTGTGTAGAGTTGTTTGGGGTTTGTTGAAAATAAACCTTACATATTTTGTCTGTTAGGAAAACTTTTTTTGAACTTTTGTTACAATGGAAAGCTATTTAGTGATGAAGAGTTGACAAGAAGGAAGCTGATAAAGAGACGGCAGTTGAAAGGCAAATGATTGTGATATATCTGATGTAATTATACATATTCTATTCAGTATCATATTTTAACTGTTCCATTTCTATATCTGTTAACACGGATATGTAATTTTTCCTTTTACTTAAAGATATTTTATAATTGAATGCTAGAAGAAACTTTCAGCCAACTGTCAAGGGTACATCAAAAAGACTTAATCCAAAAATCTGTGCCAGGAGGTCTAGCCTTTCTACCTGAGCATATTACTGCTATGTAACCGATTAGCAGCATCCCTTTACAATAATGGCACTGGCAAAAAAAAGAAATAAATAACAAAATATATAGACTTGCTTTCAAATGACACTCTTATTATAATTCTGATCTTTAAGCATTTGCATTCACTTTCTTCCCAATTAACCCCATGGAAATAGTCTATTATTTTAAAGTAACATTTGAGTAACTGTTGTTGTTCAACTGCGTTTTATCTCGTTTGTGATAATACTATATTACTCATTATTGCTCATGTTAGTAAGACTTTGAAATGAACCTACATAGGGCCCTTCCACATTTCTTTGAAATTTGATTTGTCTTAAGGAATGTTTCTTATTACAAATATGTGAAGTTTATTTCCAGACAGATAAGTATGAATATTAGCTTTTGACACAGAAAACATGAAAGAAAGGATGATGACTCAAAGATACGAAACATGATCCAAAGAAGTAGAAATTAAGAGAGATTTGTAAATTAAATATGCATTGGGCCAGGTTTTGTAATTCTGTCCACTCAACTATTGAAGCTGAAATCATAAATACTTTGCTCTTCTTTTATTAACATTGCTTGACTACTTGGTTAATGCTGACCTGTAAATACTTCTCTTATGTATCTACATGACTGCCCTGGCAGAGAACAAAGTGTATTACAGGTGTTTAGGCTTTTTCCACAAAAATTCTACCTGCACCTTGAAGGAAGAATTTACCAGGTCATAGTAGGTAATCACTCAATTAAAATCATTAATCACTGGAAACGTGGCAGCCTTCAAAGATATGCTTTTATCACATTACTCTGCATTTGCAAGAAGCCTCTGCTAAAAGTTACTGGAAGCTTCACCTTTTTTTTTCTGGAGGACTACTTTACCACCAGACCGCATCAGAGTTGGCCTTGAAAACAGGGAAACTTGGCAGCTCTGCCCTCTTGCTGCCTTTGTAGAAGGCTGGCTCTTAAAACTGTTGGTGGCTCAGATTGTGTTTACATGCAAGCAGAATGTCTTGCAAGTAGTTGGTGCTGTTCTTGCACTGGAGTTGTGTTTGCCTCCCTTGCCACAAGCAGTGCTGGCCCTTCCTCCACTGTCACCCCAGGCGGAGTGAGCCAGGGTGGCTCTGGACTGGGAGAGCAACCCCTAGCCCCTCTGATACATGCAGGCAAAGACTGTGCATGTTTCATGTACACAGAAATGACTTGCTTAGGGTAAAAAAATAACCACAACACTTAAGCTAACTTTAAGTAGATTGTTTTTTCACCCATACCAAGTATTTTGCTGTTTTAGCTACAATGATTGCCCACATTCAAACGTAATTGCTCATGATGCTTTGAGGTTCCAGTACAAAATCTCACAGCTGGGTGAGGTTCAGCTTTCTCACCAAGCTGGCATGACTGATCTTGCCTTGCTGAACTCATCAGAAATTATACCACTTACTGCAACTCTCTTAAATTTGTTCAAATATCTTTTCACCAATTGAATGTGTATGTTTTAAAATTATGTATTTTAGATTTAATTAGATAAATTCACACAGTTATAAAATCTTGTTAAGGAATTCTGCTATTAAAGGGTGAAATATTCAGAGGTGATATAGCACATCCAAAAAGAAGATAAGCTTATGGGAACCACCTATATATTTGGCAGGTTCTAGCAAGTGTGAGATGACAGATTCACTTGGATCCATATGCCTGAGTTACATGGGGAGTTTGATCCTCTTATGTGATTTAAACATTGTTCACATGAAGATCAAGTTAAAAAACATGATAAAATCCATATAGCATCATATCTCTTCTTTTGTTTGTGTGCTTTTTTATTTTTTACCTAACCAAAGTTTTATTATGCATATGCTAGATGAGGTTACAGACCCTTGAATTTGCCTTCTGTAGACAAGACAACAAGTCTAACCTGAACTTTGTTTTCCTCATGGTCTACTTACTGGCTTACAAACTGGAAACTACTTAAACTAAATCAGTTGGATTGCTGAATAATGCACCATCGCTCTGTTTGCCTAATTCTGCAGTGCCCCGTTAATCATGAGGACAGCAGTTTTATACCAGCTGAAAACAACACAGCTGATGAAGAAAACTGGGCCTCCTCGTTCCATTTATAGCAATGCTTCAGGACTCAGATACAAACAGGAGAGAAGTGCTGAGAGCTTTTTGAACTCTACCAGCAGCAATAAGCCACCTTTGTTTTCCTCTTCTGTTTAGAAGAGGAGTGGAAAATGAATTTTGGTATGGAGGTGTCCACCCCTTCTCCTTACTGTGCATGTACTGGGATTCTGATGGAATCTCTTTCCAATCTGTGAATACCACTCCTCAAATGAGGAGAGGTGCTTGCTACTGGTGAGCTGAGGCACTCCTGTCTGCCCTGGGGCTGAGACTCCATTAGGTAAACACTCCCTGCTCAGGGAGTGACAGCTCATTACTAAGGAAAGGAGGCAGAATAAACATTAAGAATGCCTTCACTAGTCCTCCTCTACCTTGTTTTTTCTCTCCCTTTGCAACTTTCTTCCATATTTTTTTTCCAACTTTCCTCATTGTTTTCATATCTCCTTTTGTGAAAATTGTCTCTAACTTATGCTGTGACATTTCTGAAAGTGGTATTTATTTCTTCTCCAGCACTGAAAAGAAAAAAAATATTCTTTCTAAAAGCTGTCTTTTCAACATAGCTTTATTTTTCTTTGGTTCATTTTTCTTTACTTCCTAATTATTTTCATATTTCCATATTCTTTCATTAATTTCATTATTTTATTTTGCTTCTTGCCTGATCTTACTACCCTACTTCCTCTACTCATTCATTCTTTTTCTTTCATTTCTGAATTTATTCCCCATCTGCCCATTCAGCTCTTCCCTCATGTTCCTCTTTTACTCTTGTTATCCTCTGTAGTTATTTTTTTCATAATTTTTAGTCATAGTTCTCCTGTATGGCTTCCTCAGCCTTTCAAGCCCTCGGGATGGGAAAGGAGAGGACTGAGAGGCAAGAAAATGAGGAAGGAGGCCGACTTGAACACACTGTTGTCCTACAGGAAAAAAAAATGCTATCTTTGCAAAGTTCGTAAACACAGTTTGCCTGACTCACTGTACGCCATACTGAGTAGCAACCTCCTTTCCTAGGATAATGAGAGCCTTGGAGGGATGGGTTAGGGTTCCTTAAGTATGAAAACATGAAAGAGGACTTCCCCAAAGCCGTTGGGTGGAGCACAAAGGATGTGGAAAGACTGGAGGGCTGGAGAGTAGAGATGATGATAGATAAAGCTGAGGAATTTATGCACCATGAATACCAACAATTGAGTAAGTTGGCACTATAAACATTTTAGCCTCCCTTGACTATCAGCTGATGAGGCTGGGGGAGTCCACTGTTCTATATCTGTGAGTCTAAGTAAGTCCAATATTACACAAATTCTGTAATGAATACCTACAATATCAAAGCAAACGATTAGTAAATTACAAACTCAGTTCAAATAAGCTTAACTGAAAAAATACTCTTTATTATGAAATATCTGAGAGAGAAACTTTATAATAGGCTTAGTTTTTACAGGTGGATAATTGATACTGTATAAAATACTGCATTAATACTGATATGTCACTTCAAGGCTCTCTACTTGTCTGTTTGAACACCAACATTTATATCAATGTCTGACTTCTGTATTCATCACCTTTTCCCTTTTCTAATAGCAGTTCTTCATGTGGTTTAGTAAATCCAACTGGATGTTATTGATCCCCCATCCATATTTTCTTCCTTTTCTTCCTTCATGCATTCTGATTAACACGTTCATTGCACATCCCTGTAATAGAAAATTATGGAAAAATGTGTCTCCTTTTAAAATTTGTTTGCTAATTTTTTTTATGAGAAAGAAATGTGTGACAAGATTGTACTCTTCTGCACCTGTTTTCATATTTTTATTTAGCCTTCTAAAAACTGAAGTCATAAAACAAGAAATCTAATTTGCATTTACTTTGTAAAGATTTGAATTCCCATTAAAAGCTCCAAGAAGCAGTGTCAGGCCTGTAAGGAGGCCTGGCATGACCATATTTCTCATTCTGAATTCCAGAAAAATAGTGGTTTATGATATTTCCTGAAATCTGAAGGACTGACCCTTTGTTCTAATGCTTAGTTTAATTCTTCATTCAAAAACTCAAGAACAAGTTTCAAGGCCAAAAACCCAGGAAGGTTTGTCCTGTGAAGAACAGTTCATGCTGTCTATAGAGTTGTGCACTCTCATAATGCAGGTCTTTGTCTGTTGGATTGGCTTATGTCAATGACAGATATATATGCTGGCAATATTATAGATAGCATATGATATTCTAATATAATGTGAACTTCACTCTGCTTAATTTTTACACAATTAGCTAAAGCTGTTTTCTTCTGTGGTGGTCAGCAATGCAATAATGTACCAAAGATAAAAGCTCCTTAATGTCATTTGCTCATAGCAACACAACACAATGAAGAAAGAAACTAAAACTGTGCGGTTTTTTATAAGATGTTCCTTCTTTTAAATATCAGACAAAAGTAGAGGTCAAATGAAAGAGAGAAAAGATACATAAACCAAACTGATTACAAGAAAAGATATACATTAATTAGATTGGAAAGTATTTTAATTTTGCAGCCATCTTTCGTTATAATCTCAAAAAAATCCAAAATAATAAATGTTAACCATGTGCCAAAATTAATGTGCATGTATCAACTTGTCTATGCTTACAAATGGAATAATTTAAACAGAACGTGGCAAGGGAATTAGAGAAATAAAGAAACAACCACACCTGTCCTTGTAAAGCATGTAAAACTGAATAACATGAAAGAGGATGGGTGAGTGAAAGAAAATTGTACATGCATGTGTATAAGCCACTTAAGGTGGTGGTATTAAATTAATGTATCACTAACACAGGGTGGATGAGGTGGACCTGGTCAGCTTCCTCTTTCCATGACAAAGTAAGATCTGATCAACGCATTAGTTAAACAAGTGTTTCATCTGTTAATTACTCTGTTATTGTCAGAGTTTTAACATTTCTTGTGAATGCAAGCCACAGTGTTGAGATTTTACAGGAAAAGTCCATATGACATTAAACTGCAATAATTTCAATATTTCAGTATTGGATGCAGCCAAAATGAAGGAACTCTAAGTGAATATTTCTGGAATTACAAATTTATCCAAAATATAACCTACATAATGTAGAAATCACCAAGAGTCTTCTTTTGTGCTTTCTGAAGCCACCAAACCAGAACATCATAACAAAATTCTATAGAACTTGCATGTTATCTCAGTAGGAAGAGCATGTCTTCACCAATGCACAAACATCAAGTAGAGACAGAGATATCTAATTCCAAATTCAAAGTTCTGTTCTAGTGATGTAAGGCAATGCTAAAAGTTTTTTGAGGTTTGACACATATTAGCAGATGTTTTTTGAGCATTATAAAGTAAAGAAAAGAAAATGACCAAATACAAGCCACCTGGAAGTAATACACAAAGTGAAATATGTAAAATTATGAATAAGCACATAGTTATTATGCTATTTGAAAACAGCTTTTGGAGTCTAACAACTCTATGTATATTCTAGCACACATAGTGAGATTTGAGAGTGCTCCAACATCGAGAAAAGAATCCCAATTACATCCTGATTTAAAAAAAATAAAAATAAAATCATCCCACATTCCCACTATCTCTTCTCCTCCTCTGTGTCCTGATTTCCACTGGATGGGAACTTGTGCATGTGGACAGCCCTTCATATGACAATACATTAATACGTATTTCTTTGGGAAAGCACTGACCAAGACTGCAGGAAACACAGTGGACATCCAAATTCAAAAGTTAAATCATACAATCATAGAATGGTGTGGGTTGGGAGGGATCTTAAAGATCATCTAGCTCCAACTCTACTGCCATGGACAGGGACACCTTTCACTTCACCAGGTTGCTAAGAGCTCCATCCAACCTGGCTTTGAACATTCCCAGGAATGGGACATCCACAGCTTCTCTGGGCAAATCGTTCAAATGCATCACCACCCTCACAGTAAAGAATTTCTTCCCAGTATCCAGTTTAAACCTACACTCTTTCAGTTTGAAGCCATTCCCCCTTGTCCTGTTATTACACACCCTTGTAAAAAGTCTGTCCCCATCTTTCTTGTAGTCTCCCTTCAGGTACTGGAAGGCCACAATTAGGTCACACCAAAGCCTTCTCTTTTCCAGGCTGAGCTAACCCACTTCTTTCAGTCTTTCCTAGTCGAGAGAGGGCTCCATCCCTCTAATCAACGTGGTGATCCTTCTCTGGATGTACTTCAGTGGGTCAATGTCCCAGGGGACTCAGAGCTGGATGCAGTACCCACGGTGGAGTCTTAGCAGCCATAAATGTGTCCAATGCCTGCAGAATTGCATGAAGAATTTTATTCAACAACACAGAGAATGTGCTACTACTAAAATTATGCCACCAAAAAAAAATGTTTCTTCTTTCTTTAATTGTTGTTAAAAGTCTCAGTTGTGGTCAGTTTCTTTGGTGTCATATAGTATAAAGAATGTAACAGTCAATACCCATTCAAAATTATGAGAAATCAAAAAGCTTTTTCAGTGTCTGATCTTTTGGCCTTTCCTACATTATAGGTCAACTCCTCTACTGATAAGCTCAGTAACTTGTGCTTGAGTAATATTTATGCATTCTTTTGGGCTTAAGAGATAATTATTCTGAAAAGTCTCTGGTTTTCGTTCAGGATCTTCAGCATCATGAGTTTCCAACTCCTCTATTACTTTTTTTAACATGCTGAGCTTTTATAGTCTCTCATCGTGTAGACTGTCTACCAATTTTCAAATCCTAAGTGCAGTTCTTTATCTGTTGCCTTTAAATTCTTTACCATAAGAGTTCTTACCATAAGAATTAGGTACTTCATTCTAGTACTGTTCTCACCAGTATCGTATACAGATGTAAATTTTCTGCCTTTTCCCCCCAATCTTCGCATATCTGAGGGTCGTATTAACTCTGCTTTGTTGACTCCTAGCATTGGCAACTTTTGTTCAGTTGCTTATGTATAATTCCTCCAACTACAACACGAAAAATGCCAAGGTACTCCACACTTTATTTGCTACTCTTTTTTTGGTAAGACCTGCCTTCAAAATCTGAACCCAGGAAGGCTTACCCTCAGTGTAGCAGGGTCAGGTCAAGGAACATTTAAAGACACTGAATATACACAGATCCATGGTACCGAGTGATGAGGGAGATAGCTGATGCATTGCAAAGCCACTCAATAATTTTTGAAAACTTGTAGGTATTGTGGGAGGTTCCTAAGGCTTGGAAGAAAGCAAATGTTATTCCTATCTTCGAAAAGGTCAAGCAGGAGGATCCAGGCTATTACAGGCTGGTCAGACTCACCTCAGTCCCAGGGAAGGTGATTGGCCATGTAATTCTAGAAGGCATTTCCAAACGTATTAAGTATAAGAATGTTACTGGGAGCAGTCATCATGGATTTATGAGAGACATCCTGTCTGACCAACCTGATGAAGTGACTACCTTGCTGGATAAGGAAAAACCCAAACCGGTGGATGTTGTTTGCTTTGATTTTAGCAAGGTTTTGACACTGTTTCAAATAACATCCTTAGACAAAATACTTGAATATGGGCTAGATAAGTGGACAGTGAAGTAGACTGAAAACTGGCTCAGTGTCTGAGCTCAAAGAGTTGCAACCAGATACACAAAATCCAGATATACAAAGGCCAGGCACCACTGGAGTATGATCTGGTGACTCGCCTGGTTGATGATAGAAAGGCCATGGATATTGTGTACTTGGACCTTAGCAAAGCCTTTGACACGGTTTCCCATGGTAAGCTTCAGGAGAAACTCTCAGAGCGTGGATTGGATAGAAGCATTTTATGTTGGGTTAGGAATTGGTGGGAGGACGAGCTCAGAGAGTGTTGGTGAATGGTGCCACATCCAGCTGGCGGCCAGTCACTAGTGGAGTCCCACAAGGGTCAATGCTTGGCCCAGCACTGTTCAATATCTTTATTGATGATATGGATGAGGGAATTGAGTCCACCATTAGCAAGTTTGCAGATGATACCAAGCTGAGGGCATCACTATCGGCTGGGGGACGAGGGGCTGGAGAGGGGTGAAATGGAGAGAGATTTAGATGTAATGATTGCCAGGAAACTCAATATGAGCCAGCAGTGTGCTCAGGGGGCTAAGAGGGCCAATGGCATCCTGGCCTGTATTAAGAACAGTGTGGTCAGTCGGACTAGGGAAGTTATTCTTCACCTGTACTCGGTACTGGTCAGACCACATCTTGAGTACTGTGTCGAGTTCTGGGCTCCCCAGTTAAGAAGGATGTTGAACTACCTGAGACCGTCCAGAGAAGGGCAACAACAATGGTGAAAGGACTGGAGAACAAGCCCTACAGGGAGTGACTGCAGGAGATGGGGTTGTTCAGCCTGGAGAAGAGGCAGCGCAGAGGTGACCTCATTGCTGTTTACATCTGCCAGAAGGGAAGTTGCAGTGGTCAGCGGGGTCAGTGGAAATCTCTTTTCTCAGGCTGCCAGCACCAGAACAAGTGGTCTCTCAGTGGAATGGTCTGCCCAGGGAGGTGGTTGAGTCGCCATCCCTGGAGGTATTTAAGAGAAGACTGGATGAGGAACTCAGTGACAGGGTCTAGATGGTGGGAGGCTTGGATGGATGGAGCATGGTGCCCATGGTTCCACGCTTGTGGGTTCAATTCCTGGGTGAGAGTTCACTTGGGAGTTGGACTAGATGATCCTGTGGGTCCCTTCCAACTCAGAATAACCTGTGAACCTGTGAGTACCTCAGGGGTTGGCACTGAGGGATTTGATACTGCTAAGAATTTTCACTACTGATCTGGATGGTGGAACAGAGTTATAGAAAGAATTGAGTGTGCATTTTCAGAAAGTTTGTAGGTGACACAAAACAGAGGAGCAGCTGATCCACAGGAGGGTTGTACCACCATCAAGATGGGATGGGCCAAGGTGCAAAGAGTCCAGCAAAAGGCTGCAAAAGTGATTAATATCTGGGGTCATCTGACTCTGACATGCAGTTAGAGGGTGAGAAAGTCTGGAGAAGTCTCAGGTGGGATCTTGTCAATGTATATAAATATGTGAGGGCAGGAACAAAGAAAGTGGACCCCGTCTATTCATGGTGGTACAAGGAACAGTGAGAAAATGAAACACGGGAAATTTCACTTCAATGAAAGAAAACATTTTTCACTATGGCAGTAGCACTGGCATAGGTTACCCAGAGAGGTGGTAGAGTCTCCATACTTGGAGATATTAAAAATTCAGCTGGAAACAGTTCTGAGCAACCTGCTCCCACTGGCCCTGTTCTGACGATAAGGTTTGGATAAAATGATTTCCAGACATGTCTTCCAACCTCAGTCAGTGGTTCTGTAAATCATCACTTTAAAGGGTACAGTATTACATGTTAGGTACAGCTTAACTGTGTTCTTTCAACAAATAGGCACCTTTTATTGTTTGGGTGCTTTTTTGTATTATTATCAAGATATGGTACAAGAAGAAGAAAACTTTAAAATCCTTCAGGTGTAATTTCCCTAGTCTTTATTAATTAGCAATTCCTTTCCTATACCACAACTAATTTTATAACTGTGGTTCAGCCTTGGAAAATTTGTTACAGAAATGTAATGCAAAATGATCGTCTTAGGGCAAGAACAAATATGTAATAGGACAGTGATAAAGACAGAAGTAGAAATTTGAAACAGCTTAATAGCTGTGTACAAAATGCTCCCATGTAAAGTGACAGGGAAAGTAAAAGTGGTAAGTTACCAAAAAGGAAAAATAAAAGTTTATACTTTTATTTTTAAATAATATAATTTTATATACTGGTTTAGGTTTTTTTTCCATCCAAGTTATCAAGTACAGAATTGCCTGGTTTTATACCATCTCATATAGGAGAATAAGCTGAGACAGTAGTGACTGAGAGTAGAGAGGAGCATATCCCAAAGGTGCATCACCTTACCACCAAACTTTTTTGCAGGGGGACCATCATACCCTACAGAGGAATGAGTCGAAGCTTTTGATATTGTGTTCATGACTCATTGTGACTTCAGTATCTCAAGTGCAGAAGAAAGACTCTTGGACTGTCTTTCAAAAACTCATGCACCATAATTAAAAGCTTCTAGTAACTTCAGGTGACTGGGAACAAAATAAATGATTCATAGTTCTATGAATGCTGTTTTGAGATAATTATTTATCTGAGTTATAGTAGGATAAAGACTAGGTAGCAACATGTTTCTGGACATGTATATCTCAAAACTAATCTCGGAACTGGCTTGAGGCACCTCAACAATGTAGGCAAAACTAAATGGTGACAAAGGGCATTTCACATGCGAGTGAGTTGAGACACTGGAAACTGGGAGTTTGACCAGATGTTGGATATCTGGTGGTGTAAAAAGGCTTAGAGGGCTTCAAGAAACACCTATGTGTGATGGGTTACTCAGGACACAGCATAGAAGGGAAGAGGCAAGGCCTGTATGGATTCTGGAGGCTGGGAATGCTCAGTGACTTTTCAGGCTATGAAGCTGGGAGAGGCCTGGAACAGGACATGGAGGCTTCAGACGGCTGAAGAGTGTCAAAACATTCCAGAAATGGCTTCATCTCTTCCCACTTTTGTCCTTGAAAAATCTCTCATTGATAAGCTGCATTGATTTAAAAATCATAGACAGCAGTCATCCACCCATACAGAGTTGCATTGGGAGGGTTATATGTGTTATCCCCCTGGACTGGGTGCCATGCTGTGCACTGGATGGGTTTGCTCCTGCCATGGGCAAGAGGAAAGGGTGAAGCTGAGCTGGGGGCTCAGGAAGAGAAGTGGGCTGCTGACCTTCAAACAAAGCCTGAGAGATGAGCAGAGCAAGATGCAATGGCTGCTAAGGCAAGGAACCAAAACCACCTGCTGACCTCATTTGCCTGAACAAATTGTGTTTGATTCATTAATTAGAGGTAAACAATAGTCATTCTGGACACCTTTCAATGTCAGAATGCCACTTTTGCATTTTGCTGTGTCCCAGCAAGGTTTTTTGGTTACTTCTATAATAATTATCGTGCATATCCTGATCAGAAATCTGTATCATTAAAATAAATCTATAGATTTATGCTCTAGATGCTTAATGCTCTTACTCTTTGTTCTACCCTGGCCACATCACAATACTGCTACTCTATTATCTTCTTTTTATAGATGCTGTATCAGTTACTACATTGCTACATAGAGTATAATCAAAGGCATTGTAGAAAAAGTGCAAGTGAATAAATATTTTCTGTTACAAATGGAATATTTGTATTTACTGTCATGCTTCAATTGGAATTTTTTCTATGATAATCTGCATTCTGAAAGCATCCTTAATAACATACTGTTAATTATATATTTTAGTTCTAAATATTTGTCCAATAGAAAATTTATAATGTTTATATGCATAGATATATATAGATTAAGTCTTATAGATTAAGTTGGTTCTCCTGTAACGTGGACTTGTGGTCTTAATTTGGATCCACGTAGCCCGACTTCCACGTTGAATGATGGCCGCGCCGCCGCCTGTGCCACCCCCACTGCCGCTGTCCCCGCTATGGCCGCCCCCACTGCTGCCACCTGCACTGTTGACGCTGCTGCCCGTGCCAGCCCCACTTCTGCCTGCACCACCACCACTGCCCATGCAGCCCCCGAGGCCGCCACCGCAGCGGCAGGTCGCACATGTGCAGCTGCAAAATGGGTCTCCTACAATGCTAAAAATCATGCCGCTAAAATCTGAAGCCGGAATATGGGGGGCGCGAAATGTAAGAGGGCTGACTGTATTTTCAACTTCGTTTGTTGCAGAACTCAGAACTAAAGAAAACTTATATCAGATTCTCCTTTTAAATTTCCTGAGTTTTCACCAGTGCAAATATTAAGGTAGAGGAAATCTCACTAGGCTAAATGACAGAAGACAGTCTTTATTTTTTTTTATGTTGGGTAATTTATTGAAGTTTTACGCAAAGTCCAGAATATATATAGTATCATGAATGAAAGATAAATAAATCTCATTTTATTAGTGTGCTGAGATAAGACACTTCCTGATGTGGTACCATAAGCAAATCAGCAAGAATACGAAGGCAAAATGGGAGGAGTCAGAGGGAAAGAAAGAAAGAACATAAGGCACAAGTCAGATTTAATTATTTCACAGAAGAGCATAGCAATACTTCTATCATATTGGTCATATTACATTCATACTGTTTTAGTCCTGTTTCAGTTGTCTTCTAAACCTGTCCCAATAAAGTTTGACTTTCTGTGGCTTTTGGAGCTCCCAGAAACTCTCAAGAGTTGCTCCACCATATCACTGTGTTTTCTAAGTGAATGCTATAGTTAAAGCACAGGAGTGAAATACTGTGATTTTTGCTGTTGACTTCAGCAGGGACATGTACCTGAGGCTGTGCAGAGTCCTAACCATTTGAGATCTGTACAGCCAGATTGCAAAATACAGAGCACTTAGGCAGCCATTCCTTCACCTTCTGACACTGGGCATCACTGAAAAGATCTTGGGTCTTTGCACCTTCCCTTTAGGCGTTTATACGCATTGATGAGGTACCTTACAGCCTTTCCTTCTCCACACTGAGCAGGAAATTGGAGTTTATTGTCTTTTTTAAATGATGAATTAAAATGCAACTACGTGATCTTAGATATTGTCACAGTAAAAATTGCTTAGCAAATATCTGGACATCCCAAAATTACTTCTGCCAAAATTAACAGGACTTTTATAAACAGTATTCATGAAGAAGTTGCAATATAGAATTGCGGAGGTTCATTTCTGTTATAAACTCTATCTAGCTCTACAGTATCACACTGAAGAATGGTATTACAGTCTGTAACCAATGGTAATTCCAAAAGAATCCACTAGAAAACGTAATTCATCTGCCTGACCTCACACATCTACTGTAGAACATTGCAGAGACTTCTAGGTATTTGTTACAAAAGATTTAGATTTTTAATAAAAAGCTATGTCTTGGGGCATGCTCTCTCTATGTGGAAAGAGAAGGAATGTTGCTTTGGTCTTTGATACAAAAAAGATTCAGAGCATGAAATATTTTAATTACCTGATCCAAAGAAATAAAATATCAGGCATTCTAGAAAAAGATGCAAAAACAAAGGAGAAATTATAAGACTTATAAAACTCTCATCTGAGTGGAAGTTACTTTCTGATTCTAAGTCCGTGATTGATGATGTCTTATCCCTGGCTGTTGCTTGTCTCTGATACCTTCAAAATTTGGAAGAAAGAGAATAAAAATTGCTCTGGAGCCTATGCTGTGCATCAAAACTTCCTGCCTAATCTAGAAACGAAGTGAATCCGTGATTCATGGGTTAAGCTGAATTCCATAAAAGACACCACAACAAGCATTGCCAGCATATTAAAAGAAAGCATGAGTCTGTAAAACACCTCATAAACTTCATGAGCATCATATTTAAACAATGAGGTTTTCTTGCCTATTTTACTCCATTTGAAAAGTACATAAGAGTTTCACTCTTAAGAGTTGCTGACCTTATATATCCAATGCCTTTTGTAGAATCATTATGCCTAAAAATATCTCCTTCTTTGATGATTATTCTGGCAAATTAAAGAATATCTTCTCTAAAACTTCGACAGCTTAAGTAGACTTTTAAACTTTCTAAGATAACTTTTCCTGTTACAGTGAGCCCCTGCATATTCATAATTTCAATTAATTGTGGATTATTTTTCTGCAAGTGGTGGGTCTGCACGTGTATGCAGACAGTATCATGAACTCAGTCAGCTCATGAATATGCAATAGGCTCATGAATATGTCAATTGGCCCCGCCCAGGAGCCACTGTGGGCGGCGAGGGGAAAGGAGCCGGCAGCCGTGCCCAGCCGGGATGCATTTAATGTAAATGTGTTTTTGCAAGGCTGGAATTGTTCTCTGCCGGGCTGCAAGACCGGGTTGCCATTACTTTTGTCTGTGCGTGACAGCAGGGGCGAGAGGCACCTTCTCCCCATCCCCTGGGGCTGGTGGGCAGGGGCCCAGCTGTGCCCCACTGAACCAGGGAGGGTGGAAGCCCGCCCACACTGCCCAGGTGATCCAAGCCTCCTGCCCCTGCCCCCTGCAGTTTCCAAGCACCGTCCATTTTCATTGCTTAAGGGGAAGGGGAGGCAACAGGGCCGCGGCACTGCTTCTGGGCACAGGCTGGGGCGGCGCCAGCTGCTGCTTCTGGGACCATGGGGGTAGCAGGAATTCAGCGTGTTACATATTGAAGTTTGTGAGCATACAGAGCTCCATTCCACCTGAAGNAAAGGGAGAGCCTCGCCCCAGCCCCCCCACGGTGGCCCCCACCAGCCCCCGCCTCCACGAGGGCACCCTGACCCTGGCCCGCACGCTGACAAGGGGTTTGAGCTCGGCTGATAANGCAACACAAACCTCATCCAAGCACAGCCTGCTAGTCTGACACTCCAGAGGAGCGGGCATGGAGCAGCCTCACAGATCAGGGCCCAGCCAGCCTGACCCAACCACCCCATTCCAGGCAGGGTGGCCGTGTCTGCCCCTTCATTCCTGGGCCT
>WEKX01016357.1:28315-39008 GCA_013390025.1 Pitta sordida | reverse complement strand
CATCCTACCAGGTAGAGTCCTGCTCCATTCCATTAACTCTCCTCTCCACAGGCCACACATCTCTCCTGGGACTTTGCTCCACTGTGGGCTCCAACAGGCTGCAGCCTCCCTCCAGCATCCTCCTACTCCAGTGTGGGCTCCTCTCTCCACTGTCTGCAGGTGGATCTCTGCATCCCTGTGCTCTCTCCATTCCATGGGCTGCAGCGAGACAGCCTGCTTCACCAGGGTCCTCACCATGGGCTACAGGGAGATGCCTGGAACACCTCCTCCCCCTCCTTCGGCTCTAGCCTTGGTGCTTACATTTGCTATTACAACTTCTCATGGCTCTTCTCTGGCAGCTATCTTCTTCTTCCTGTAACTTTTTTTTCTTCCCTTCTTAAATATGTTATCACAGAGGCATCTTTTCTTCCTAATCGGCCTGGCCTTGGTCGGCAGTGGGTCCAGCCAGGAGCTGGCTGGCATTACCTCTGCCATGGGTTAATGCCAGCCTCATACCTACACTATGAAGGAGGCTTCCAGCAACTTCCCAAAGAAAAGCCTACCCCAGAGGGGCCCCCTGCTACCAGAAAAAAACAGCCACAGGAAACCAAATCCACTTTATTACTTTCATTTATTTTTTATAAGATAAGTTATATGCAGAAATCCACTTTAGCCAGTGGTGAGTATGAGTACCTCTCATGTGGGAGACTGGAGAATCAATTCACGCCAGGGAGGCGGTGGTGCTGTTTAAGAGCTGGGCTCGATGATCCTTGTGGGTCACTTCCAACCCAGAATATTCTGTGATATCTTGCCAGATTTCTTTCAGAGAAGCAGATTTCTAACACAATTGAAATGAGAAAGGAAGGTTAAGGTTAATAAGGACAGCATTTCATAAACTTAAATCTTCTGCAGAAAAAAATGGTAACAGTGGTGGCCTTTTGTCATGAATAAATAAAAAACTTTGACACTACATCTAGATCTAATAATAGTGATCTGCTTGACCTCCCAGGAGGAAAGAGAGCTGGAAATTATATTGAAAAGCTGTTAAAACAGTTTGCACTGAATTAAAAACAATTGAGAATTTTTGAAAGTTTTTGGGTTTGAGTTCGGTGGTTTGGAGGTTTTTTTTAAGTTACTGAAAATTTATTAAGTATCATGGGGTTTTGATCATTACTAGAAGGCGGAGGAAAATGTCACCATTATCCCCCAAGATTTATCAACTTCTAATTCAGTATTCTAATTATTATCATGGTCATATACTATCTGACTTTTCGAAATTCAACAGTTTTCCCCATTCCAGTTATCTTAAGTAATTTTGATCAGTTGACTAGCATGGCATAAATTTTCTATTGTCTTTCTGAGAGATGAAGTCTTGCAGAGATTACCTAATGAATCCTATCAAGACTAGTGTTAAATGAAAATTAATAAAGCTTAGAAAATGTAAATGATTTCTGTTTCTAGATTGCTGCTTGAGGTTTGGCATAAAAAAACCCCCAAAATTTCATTTAAGGTACAAAAAAACGTTGTCAATAATATAGTGATAGATATTTTAGGGCCTTTCTTTCAAAACAGATTTGACATTCAAAGAGCACTTGTAAAAGTTATTAAGTCAAGAATAAGTTTTTATTCACTAGTGTTGTTCATTCTGATACATGAGGCATGGAAACATTGCTACCATTGCAGGCTACTTAGTCACAGGTATATTTTAAAGGACTCAGTAAAGCCTACAGACAGGAAGATAATTATTGACCTTATATAGGTACATTATTAAGTCCTTCACTGAATTTCAAAAGAAAATGTCAAGAATAAAGCTCGTCTGGAATTTTATACTTGCTCATTTGTGCAAGAGGGGACTTAAAATTTAGATTTCCTTATTGTATCAAATAGAACTCTGAGAGAAGAGACAGGAAAAACTATTTTAAAATGGTAATTTGGTATTAGGAACAGTGTGGTCAGTTGGAATAGGGAAGTTATTCTTGCCCTGTACTCGGCGCTGGTCAGACTGCATCTTGAGTACTGTGTCCAGTTTTGGACTCTCTAGTTTAAGAAGGATGTTGAACTGCTTGAGAGGGTCTAGAGAAGGGTGACAAGGATGGTGGAAGGACTGGAGAACAAGGTCTATGGGGACTGTCATGGCCTAGATGATGGGAAGCTTGGATTGATGGAAGGAGTATGGTGCTCATGGTTGCATGCTTGTGGGTTCGATCCCTGGGTGAGTGTTTGCTTGAGAGTAGGACTAGATGATCCTTGGGGTCTCTTCCAGCTCAGAATAACCTGTGAACCTGAGAACCTTTATTCAGTGAAGGCAATGCCTTCATGTTAAATACATGAATCTTGGTTGACAGAGGGAGAAAGTTTATTTATATTTATTTCTGAAAGCATTATTGATGGAAAGCAAAGTCAATGAAACTTTCAAATTTAAGCCAATTCTATGAGATTTTTTTTTCTTTATTACGGTAAAGGAGATGTATTTCTTGTTTGAACTGTTTCTTTCACTGTGCACTTGCCAGTGTTCATGTGTGCAAGAGTGCAAGGAATTTACAGTAATAAATGTGGCAGTTTATTCAGGTACTTTTTTTGCATTAACAGTGGGCAAAAATGCCCAAGGATAATGTCGTGGTTTGACCCTGGCTGAATGCCAGAGACTCACCTACAACCTCTCCTGAAGGAAAAACTGGAAAATAAAACTGGAAAATAAAACTGGTGACAGGCAAAAAAGCAAGGCAAAACTATAAGTAAAGAATATAAAGGATTTATTTACTAACTAACAAGATCAGAACTGCAAAGGAAGCATCATTTAAAAGGCAACCTTTTCCCCCCACCCCTCCTTCTCTTACAACAGATCTCATATTCCCTTTTTTCACCAGGAGACAAAGGGGGAACATAGGGTAGGGGTAAACCAGGCACGTAGGTATTTTCTGACCAGATCCAGGGTAGGAACCATCTCTCTGCCCTTCCATAAAGTTCTCTCTCTCTCTCACAAGAGGGAAAGGTCTTTCATGACCCCTTCCCAAGCGAGATCTCGACCCGAGGACGACAGCTCTTCCAAAATTCTCTGTTGTCCAAGTGTGACATCACAGCATGCAGCTTTTAAGCACTGGCTTTTTCTGCTTCATACATGAGCCCATCGCAAAGTACATAGTTCAGATCCTACCACAATGCACAAAAAGTCTGTCCAAACGATCTCTGCCGTGCTCTCAGCTAGCTCCAGGCTTCTGTTTCTGGGCTCCGAAAAAACATCGGCAGTTTGTCCAGCTGGAAGAACATCTCTACCCCTTCTCTCGTAGGCCTGGGGAGGCCTTCGGGCTTTCAGCTTCTCGACTGAGGTTCTGAGCCGGCACCAACATCTTGCTACTGAGGGTTTTTTTCTTTCTCTCCCAAATATGCTATTCACAGAGATGTCTCTATCTCTATAACTTTGAATGCCATGGTAGCACGGAGGCCCAGGCAAGCACAGAGCTGTTAAACCCCTCGCTGCCAGAGCAGCAAAATAACCCTAAACCATAACCGGTAAATAAGAAAACTGTGAATTAAGCCTTTGTCAAGTGGAGTTAGCTACAGAATTCATACGGAAAGCAGGATTTGAAAGAAATGTAGAGTGATCACAATTTTCAGTTTATACTCTCAAAGCTTATTGACAGCACTTGCAAGCACAGATCCAGAATGCAAATTTCTAATTAGAGTTACTGACTAATTGTTTCTACTGATGGTCCTAATTGACTCTACTAGATTTCTCTGTGAACAATTACTGATCATGAAAACAAAGTGTTTGCAAATTGAGCCTTTTTTCCCATCCATATATTTCATCCCAGCGGGATGAGTGTATCACTTTTCATCCTTCATTAGAGATCTTATCAAAAGGGCCATTTGCTTACTTCCTTGTTTAGAAGCAAAACTTTAAAGAATGGAAGGGAATTCTGGTATAATTATTGCTTATTTCGAGCATACAAATTTTTTATGCTGTGATTTGTCCATAAAAGAAGAGTTGCTTACTGCAAAAAGCAAAATGGCCGATTTTTGAATTTGTAAGGAAAAGAGTTCACAGGTTCACAGGATATTCCAAGTTAGAAGAGACCCACAAGGATCATCTAGTCCAACTCCCAAGCTTCTTGTACAGAAGCTGCCAGGACAGGTGTTGTGCAATGTGTATCTGATTTACTGTGCATAGTGATCATGAGTATGATCATCATGGCAGGAATGAGTGGATTGTATATTGAATTAATTACTAAGCCTGTGAAGAATGAACATAGCACATGGATTCACTGGTATTAAAGTACATTTTCTACTATCAGTTTTCCCTTAACCATTTGTTCTGCTCACAAATTAGTCTTGACATTCAATGCTATACCATAATGACTTCTAAATGTTTATCAGTGTGAGTCAAGCATCCATATTTCAGAATGCTCTGGGTTTACACTTATTGTTGACACATGCAATCATTTGCAAAGAGACAAGCAGTGCAATCTAAAAACACATTAACTGTTTTATACAATTAAGAACTTAAGGGCAGTAGTTGTCTCTTTGTTTTTATACATATACACATCAAAGTACACTTCAAAGTTATTATCATATCTCGTTGGTTTACATACACTTTACAGTTTGGTCCTACAGACCAAATCCTATCTTTATGTTCATCAGAAGGAGGAAGATATTACTTCTAATGTAACCAAAAAATATACAGTTCTCTAGAATTTTAATTCTTTTTTCCTTAAAGACAGGCTCCTTTTTACTTGTCCCACTTCATATAGATGTGTTTGTATATATGTATATATATGTGCATATATGATTTTGTATATGTGTCTGTGTCTGTATCAGTGTGTATTTCAGTTACGAAGAAACACTGGAATTGTGTCATTATTTCCAGAACAAAGATTCTGTCTCAGAAAGAGCAAAACTAAAAGCAATTTTAGTTTCATGTTTCCTGGATCTGTTGCTATCTTAAGAACCTGAAGATTTCACTAGAGTAGTCTGAATTAAAAGTTTACCTTCAGGTTCACAATCCATATGAACTAGCTGACTGGCTTTTAGTTGCATTCTGGACTGTAACATCAGTATTTACTGGAAAATCTTGTTTTGGCAATATTAAAATTTCCTCAGACTGAGAGCTCTCCTTGTTCCACTTTGATATATACACACTCTGTTTAACAGGACATAGAAGTATTCTGTGAATCATCCTCATAAAGTAATAATACTTCCTTATAGTGGCACTATATTTCCTATATAAGTCAATATAAATACAGTTATACCTTGGTACATTGCACTGTGATACTCATAGCCTCATTGACTTGCAGAATTTTTTTCCTGGCAACCTGCTTCGTAGACTCGCGGTGCTTCCCCGTCGATGTATGCACAGTGCCTCTGCTTCACTGAGGGGCGACACTGGTGGTCCCCATGGAGCGGGACTGGCATGGCCGTGCAGGGTGAGTGTGCAGCACCTCTTGCTTGCTGGTGACAGTCACAGATCACTGCCTTATGAGTATTGCGAAGGTGTAACGGGTTTTACCCTGGCTGGATGCCAGGGGCCCAAATGGTCGCTCAGTCCCAATAATAAGATGATATACAACGGGTGGTTTGGAATAAGGCAGTTTAATATAGCACAAATGAAGCAAAGCAAAAGCCCACACAGAAGCAAAGCAAAAGAACTAATCTCTACTTCCCCATCCGCAGAAGTATCCACATCCAGGGAAGTAGGGCCCCTACGCATCTCGGGAAGAACAGTGAATACCCCCCGTCCTTGCTCCCTTCCTCAGCTTTTATATCTGAACTGACGTCATACGGTATGGAATATCCCTTTGGTCAGTCTGGGTCAGCTGGCCTGCTCGTGTGCCCTCCCAGAATCTCATCCTCAGTTAGGGGGAAGGGGCAGTGTGCCCAGCTGTAGTCAAAACACTTGTGTGTTATCAACACCCTTCCAAGGCACAGCATTGTGAGGACTGCTGTGGGCTCAGAGAGACCCAATACAGAAGGTTACATGGTGTTTATAGTCCCATGGCACTGTGCCATGGTGCAGTACCCTGCTGCGGTCTCTACCCCACTCCTGTCTGTCTCCGGGGCCGGAAAGGCTTACGTATGTAGTACATCATATGTAGTCTGGCTCTCCTGGTGATACATAGATGTAGTCTCGGAGAAAGCGCTGCTGCAGTGCTATACCNTAAATACAGTTATACCTTGGTACATTGCACTGTGATACTCATAGCCTCATTGACTTGCAGAATTTTTTTCCTGGCAACCTGCTTCGTAGACTCGCGGTGCTTCCCCGTCGATGTATGCACAGTGCCTCTGCTTCACTGAGGGGCGACACTGGTGGTCCCCATGGAGCGGGACTGGCATGGCCGTGCAGGGTGAGTGTGCAGCACCTCTTGCTTGCTGGTGACAGTCACAGATCACTGCCTTATGAGTATTGCGAAGGTGTAACGGGTTTTACCCTGGCTGGATGCCAGGGGCCCAAATGGTCGCTCAGTCCCAATAATAAGATGATATACAACGGGTGGTTTGGAATAAGGCAGTTTAATATAGCACAAATGAAGCAAAGCAAAAGCCCACACAGAAGCAAAGCAAAAGAACTAATCTCTACTTCCCCATCCGCAGAAGTATCCACATCCAGGGAAGTAGGGCCCCTACGCATCTCGGGAAGAACAGTGAATACCCCCCGTCCTTGCTCCCTTCCTCAGCTTTTATATCTGAACTGACGTCATACGGTATGGAATATCCCTTTGGTCAGTCTGGGTCAGCTGGCCTGCTCGTGTGCCCTCCCAGAATCTCATCCTCAATTAGGGGGAATGGGCAGTGTGCCTAGCTGTAGTCAAAACACTTGTGTGTTATCAACACCCTTCCAAGGCACAGCATTGTGAGGACTGCTGTGGGCTCAGAGAGACCCAATACAGAAGGTTACATGGTGTTTATAGTCCCATGGCACTGTGCCATAATGCAGTACCCTGCTGCGGTCTCTACCCCACTCCTGTCTGTCTCCGGGGCCGGAAAGGCTTACGTATGTAGTACATCATATGTAGTCTGGCACTCCTGGTGATACATAGATGTAGTCTCGGAGAAAGCGCTGCTGCAGTGCTATACCTACTGTCCTCCACAGGGACTGTGACTGGAGCTACCGTCCACTTTCCCCTTCTGACCCACCCCCCCATGTGTGCTCTCAAGCATTTGTCCCCGCCACAGCACCTTTCAGGGACTGCCTGTGTGTGTGCATCTGTGCATCTGTGCACCTGTGTGCTACTGTTTCCATGACTATAGGCAGAGAAGGTGATGTCAACAAGTGTGCTAAACTTCAGCAGAAGCCAGTTGCCAAGTGCTGTGTGCTGGGATGGAGCAGTGGTGAGACGTGTCCACGCTGCTGCCACCACACCAGGGAGCTTCTGTTGCCCCATGCCCTCCCACTGCCACAGCAGGTGGAGCTGGCATTCCGTTGGGTCCATCCAGCAAGCACTGCCGCTCCCACACTAGGGACCAGCAGCAGAAGAAGTAGCACCGTGGCCGAAGAGAAGCCCAGGGATTCTCCGAGGGTCTCCCCAGGCAGAGAGGGTTCAGATAGGGTTCCCTTTGCTCCCCTGTGCTGTGAGAGCCTGTGGGGAGGAGCAGAAAACACTCCCCAACACTTCTGATTGACTGGGGATGGAGCGATGGGCATGGCCTGCATGCATATTAATGACCTGTGACTGCTCAGGAATTAGAATATTTGTGGGACCCCAGGGATACCCGTACCCTGTGGCTACAGAGGTAAGACTGTAATTGCTGATTATGGAATAGCATCATAGTATAGCATAGCATAGCATAGCATAGCATGACATAGCATAGCATAGTATAGCATAGTATAATCACCGGGAAAATTCTCATTAATTCGAGTAGGATTGTGTTAATCTTTATGTTAAATATTCTCGCATAGGTTGAACAAAAATATTTTTTGTTTTAAAGTACTAGTATTCTTTGTCTTTGGCTATAAATAAGACGTTACGAGTTTTTTATTCTTCCATATAAAGAATTTGAAAATGTAGTACGAGTTCAACAAGAATAAATATTGATTTCTATCTATGAAAATGCATTTGAGTGTGCTAAATAATCACAGTACTGTATTTACTTTCAGGAAAATATTGTGCAGGATGGAGAACCACTAATTGATCTACTGAAGTTATCCTAAATCGGGTAAATTAGAATTGCAGTATTTATCCTCTAGTTAGTTAGTTAGTTGCTATATCAGGAGCCACAGAAATCAGTGGAGGACAATCCCTAAACAACAGTGACATGAGCTAGGCTGTCTTTGGTGCCCAGTACCTCCATACAAAACCCCACCTCTCCTATCCTGCATGGCTACTGTACCAGATGGAGCCCAGACTCATGGACTAAATGAAATCACTGGATGATTTTTAGACATTTCTGGAAATTTTATGGGCATTTTATGGACATTTTACATTGATGATACAGATACTAAGGGAATGATACCAGGTTGGGAAGGGAGGTGCTTGTCAATGAGATTATATTGGATGGTGTGGTATCTGAGCATGTTGCATAGGATATAGAATAAGCAGTAAATATTGTCCTGGTTTTGGCTGGGATAAAGTTATTTTTTTCATAATAGCAGTTATAATTCCTTGTTTTGGATTTAGGATGAGAATAATGTTGCCATGTACTGTTTACACAGAGTCAAGACTTCATCTCTTTCTCACAATACCTGAATAGTGAGTAAGCTAGGGGTGCACAAGGAGTTGGGAGGAGAAAGGCAGGAAAGCCAAGGCAAATTGACCAGTGGGATACCCCATGCCATATGGTGTCATGCTCCACAATTAAAGTCTGGACAAAGATGGAATTCTCTTCCTTATCCCACTGTGAGTGGAGTGAGCAACTGATTATGTGGTATTTAATTGCCGGACTGGATGAAATCACTACACCATTTGATCTCAAGCATGTACTTACAACTTTGCTGCTTCTTTCATATTCTTGTAACCCATTTCCTGTTGTTTATGGAGATTGTCAGGTATTTGGGTGAAAGACCCTGGCTTCAAGTGTGATCTGGCTCCCTATCTTCAAAGTTGTCTCTCTGTGTAACACAAAGTTGCTCATATGAGTCTGAGGCCAGATGTGGACCTATATTTGCATTTTGATAAAATCCTCAGGAGGGTACTGATTTGTGTGCAGAGGAAACAGACTAATGAAGAATGATAATGAAGAGGGGGGGGGTGTTGAAAAAAGAACTAGAAAACAAAGTAATGAATCATGTCCATAGTACAGTTTCAGTCACAGTCAGTCACAGAAAATTCTGAGGAAGGGATCCACAAGGATCATTGAGTCCAACTCTTAAATGGCACCACTACCTGTCTTCCCGGTAGGGAATTGAACTCCAGTCTCCCATATGAGAGGTGGGGACAATCTATACGTTTCTTTTTGAACTCTACAGAATGCTTACCTAGTCTTTAAAAAACAATAAATTAGGAGTGCATTTCAGACTTGTAAAAGCATGAATATAATGCATAGATTATTTTATTCCTAAGAAAAGAACATCACATGCTTTAGTAGAGTGGTGAGTGTCCCCATCTCTCATGCAGAAGACTAGGGGTTCAATTCCCACCAGGGAGGCAGTGGTGCCATTTAAGAGGCGGACTCGATGACCCTTGTGAGTCTCTTCCAACTCAGAATATTGTGTGTGACAATCACATTCCTCCATTTTTTAAAATAAATTCTTTATTTAGTTTACATTAATCAAAGATCATACTCAGATCCCAACTTACATGAAGAGAACTATACTGTGTCAAAAACACTCCAGCAAGCAACGAACAACCATAAATAAGAGGAAAAACAAACAAAGAAAAAAACAAACCAAAAAAGGGAAATGCTTTCAGTATCTTAAAATAACAGGAGTCACCAGCCCTGTCCTCTGCCCCTAGAAGAGGTCCAAACATGAAATACAATTCCGAAGATTAATAATGAATAGTGACTTCTGATCTAAAACTAATCACTCATTGACAGGTTTGGAGAATTGGCTCAGAACTGTTTAATATCTTTATTGATGATATGGACAAGGGAATTGAGTCCACTACTAGCAAGTTTGCAGATGATACCAAGCTGAGGGCAAATGATGAACTTCCAGAGGACAGAAGGACCCTTCAGAGGCACCTTGATAGGCTAGAGAAATGGGCAGGTTCCAATAATGTGACATTTAACAAGTCCAAGTGCTAGGTTCTTCACTTTGGACATAACCCTATGCACTGCTATCGGCTGGGGGATAAGTGGCTGGAAAGTGATGAAATGGAGGTGGATTTGGGAGTAATGATTGACAGAAAACTTAATATGAGACAGCAGAATGTCCAGGTGGCTAAGAGGGCCAATGGCATCCGGCCTGTATCAGGAACAGTGTGATAAGTAGGACTAGGGAGGGTGTTGTTCTTCCCCTGTACCCGTCGCTGGTCAGACCATATCTTGAGTACTGTGTCCAGTTCTGGGCTGCCCAGTTTAAGAAGGATGTTGAGCTGCTTGAGAGGGTCCAGAGAAGAGCTACAAGGATGGTGAAGGGACTGGAGAACAAGCCATCTGAGGAGTGACTGTGGGAGCTGGGGTTGTTCAGCCTGGAGAAGAGGAGGCTCAGAGGTGACCTCATTGCTGTCTATAACTACCTGAAGGGAGGCTGTAGTCAGGTGGGTGTAAATCTCTTCTCTTAGGTGGCCAGCACCAGAACAAGAGGACATGACCTCAAGCTGCACCAGGGGAGGTTTAG
>WEKX01016357.1:4964-18929 GCA_013390025.1 Pitta sordida | reverse complement strand
TTTTATCTCCATCTTCAGTCATGGCTTAGATGGATTCTGCATCACTGGTTCCTCTCTTTCTCTAGTCCATATGTTTTCACCATGGTCGGTCCAATTCACAAGCAGCAGCGGGATGCCTGGAAGAACATCTCTACCCCTTTTCTTGTGGGCCTGGGTCCCTTCGGGCTTTCAACTTCTCGACGCAGGTTCTTAGCTGGCCCCTACATCTTGCTAGTAAGTTTTTTTCCTTCTCTCCCAAATATGTTATTTACAGAGACGTCTCTATCTCTATAACCTTGAATGCCATGACAGCAACTGGAAATGAGAGCTAAGCTGTTAACCCCCTCACTGCCAGAGCAGCAAAAACCCTAAACCAGGAGAAGCATATACAATCATATCTCCAAATTTGCAAGAAACTGGTCTCCTGGGGGTCTTGTGAACTGGCTAATTCGCAAGTAGTCACAGGTCATTAATATGCATACCAGCCACACTCATTGCTTCACCTCCAGCCACTCCAGAGCACTGGAGAGTGTTTTCTGCTCCTCCCCACGGGCTCTTACAGCACAGGGGAGCAAAGGGAAATTTTTCTGAGACCTCTCTGCCTGGGGAGACCCCTGGAGAATCCCTGGGTTTCTCTTTGCCTTGCTGCTGCTTCCACAGTGACTGCCGGGCTGCTGCCACTGCATCTGCTTGCACGACCTCCATGGTGGGGAAACTCCAGGGCTGCAGAGGGGATGGGGTGCCCCTGGGCTCTGGTCGGTGCTCTTGGAGCCTGGGCAACCTTAACTGTGCAACACTGCAATACCCGAGGCCCCTTATGGCGGGAGGGGGTTTTGGAGTTTCTTTCCCTTTAACAGTGGTGGCTACGATATTAATATCTGCCAGTCCCTAGTGCTGGAGCAGCTGCACTGGCTGAATGAACCAAGCAGAACACCACTTCTCCTTGCTGCAGCAGGGGGAGGGCATGGGGTAACAGACGCCTCCTTCTGGCGCAGCAGCTGCAGTAGCGTGGGCTGCTGCTGCCCTGTCCCAGCACATAACACTTGCTGCACTGCCACCATGGCCAGCCCAACCTCATTTTGGGGAGGCACTTTCCCTGAGGCTCCCTCAACACCAGGTGCACCAGGCACATAGTCCCCAGGCACAGACCGCATTGCCATCCCCACTTGTAGCCATGGAAACAGTAACATGTGCCCAGCGGGGGTCAGTCCCCCAGCTGGGCTTAGAGTAACAGGGGATGGTGTGACTAGTGGCAGTGCTGTGCTGGGTCTCAGCGGCCGCCAGGGGCATACCGCGGCACAAGCCTTACACTGTAGGGACTGGACATGGAGACACACAGGAGCAAGGCAAGGATTGCTGCTTGGCACCATGGGACTATAAACTCCATGGTGTGCAGGAGGCATTCTGCGAATCACTGAGGCAGATTCACAGGGAAAATTTGTCACAATCCAGTGAGGTCGCAATGGAGAAGTCACAATGTACTGAGGCATGACTGTATATTGTTACCCTCTATTCTCTTATAAATTTCACCAGAGACACAGGTTCACAGGTTACTCCGAGTTGGAAGGGACCCACAGGATCATCTAGTCTAACTCCCAAGCTAATGCCCACCCAGGAATCGAACCCTGGAGCTCGAGCATCGTGCTCCATCGGTCCTAGGCTCCCATTGCCTCGACCATGTCATTGAGTTCCTCATCCAGTCTTTTCTTAAACACCTCCAGGGTGGCAACTTCACAACTTCCCTGGGCAGTCCATTCCAATGAGAGATCACTCTCTCTGTGAAAAACCTCTTCCTAACATTCAGTCTAAACCTCCCCTGATGCAGCTTGAGGTCATGTCCTCTTGTTCTGGTGCTGGTAGCCTGAGAGAAGAGATTTACACCCACCTGACTACAACCTCTCTTAAGATACTTATAGATAGCAATCAGGTCACGCCTGAGCCTCCTCTTCTCCAGGCTGAACAACCCCAGTTCCCTTAGTCGCTCCGCATACGGCTTGTTCTCCAGTCCTTTCACGAGCCTTGTCACTTCTCTGGATCCTCTCAAGCAGTTCAACATCCTTCTTAAACTGGACAGCCCAGAACTGGATACAGTACTCAAGGTGTGGTCTAACCCGCGATGAGCACAGGGGAAGAATACCCTCCCTAGTCCTACTTATCACACTGTTCCTGATACAGGTCAGCATGCCATTGGCCCTCTTAGCCACTTGGACACACTGCTGGCTCATATTAAGTTTTCTGTTAATCACTACTTCCAGATACCTGTCCATTTCATCACTTTCCAGCCACTCATCCCCCAGGCGATAGCGATGCATGGGGTTGTTACATCCAAAATGAAGAACTCAGCACTTGGACTTGTTAAACCTCATACTGTTGGAGTCTGCCCATTTCTCTTCTGCCAAGGTCCCTCTGAAGGGCTCTCCTACCCTCCAGCAGTTCGACATTTGCCTTCATCTTGGTATTATCCGCAAACTTGCTGATGATGGACTCAATTCCCTCATCCATATCATCAATAAAGATGTTGAACAGTGCCGGGCCTAACACTGACCCCTGTGGGACTCTGCTAGTGACTGGCCACCAGCTGGATGTGGAACTATTTACCAACACTCTCTGTGCCCATGCCAGACTCACTGGAAGAATAACCTCCACGTAGAGGAAAAATAAAACTTTTAAGAAACTAAGAGTACAACTACCAAGAAAACAAGACTGTTACACAACTTCACAGAACATTTTTTAAAAGTTACTACAGAAAGAAAGCTGTTGAAATATTCGATTTTAAATGTTAAAGAAACTGGGGAGAGTACAGGATGTATAACACAAATAGTGAAGCAGAACAAACTTTTAAAACTAAATGTAAATAATTAGAATGTAATATATAATCCTAAACTCTTTGTGCAGTTGAAGAGAAGTTGTAATTTTCAGAATTAATTTATGTCACATTACTCTAGATGTATGAATATATATGATATGTTACTCTTGACAAGTACTGTTTTTCCGTCCTTAGACTTGAATGAATTCAAGGATACATACCTCAGATCTGGAAACCAATGCTGTAGATGTCCAAAAGTAAATGAGTGGAACATAATGACACTAAATGAACATAAAACCAAAATGAAGTGGCTTAGCCCTTAAACAGACCCGGCCTGGCTGCTAATACTATTAAAATTACAAGGAATATATGACTTAATCCATTCCCATATTTGGAAGGAAAACACCCATTCATCTGGTTATCGAAGGCTTTGAAGAATTATTTACTAGTACTTCAGAATGAGATTAAACTGTTACAGTTAATCCTCTCTATATCGCGACTTCTCCTTCACGACGTCGCCCATTTGCGAAGTAATTTTTCGCAAACATGATTTAGCGGTCCGCGAGCCCAGCTGCCTGACGCATGCGCAGTTTGACTCTGCTCTGCCGAAAGGCGGTGCCACGGTGCCTGTGGGGCGGGACTCACCCCGCCCTGCGGGGACGGGGCTCATAATTGCAACACCGTGCCCCCGGTTCCTGAACAGGAAAACTTGCCTCACGAAAGTGAGGCAAGCTGTGTGCTGGGAGGGCGGCAGTCCCGTGGCGGCGGGTGGCTCCGGGGCACACCGGCGGCAGGCTCCCCCGGTGCGCACGATTTACTGCAGCTCGCAGTGGTGTTTAGAGCCCTGACTTGGTCCCTGCCCCGGTCCTGTGTGCTCTGCTGAGACCCAGCGCAGCACCACCACAAGACAAGCCATTCCTTGTTACTCAAACCCCGGTCAAAGCCCGGGCAGCGCTGCCTCTGCCGGGACTGGTGGATGTTAAAGGAAAAGAAACTCCCATACCAACGCCTCCCCCCACCATAAGTGCATGGGGTGTTGCAGTGTTGCAAAGTTAAAGTTTTTCCAGGCTCTAAGAATGCTGACCAGAGCTCATGGACACCCCTTCCCTGCCGCGGTGGCAGTGCGAGGGCGCGCGGGACAGCGCGAGTAACGGGTCCGGGTTGGGCCGGGCCGGGGGGGGAGCAGCGATGCGGAGTTTGTGCTGGGAACACACACGGTCACAACAGCCACTCAGAAACAGTTCCCTTTGCTCGCTTGTGCCGAGAGAGACAAGGGGAAGGAGCAGAGAATTTTCCGCAGAGCTCCGGAGTTCCGGGGGTGTGGAGCAATGGGCGTGGCGTGCATGCATATTAATGACCTGCAGTTCTCTGCAAGATTAATGTTTCGCAATGCATTTGGCCTGTCCCTTTCCTTGCGATGGAGGAGGTATAACTGTATTAAAGTTGCAAGAAAAAAGCAGGTAAAAAAGCTTTTCAAAGTCAAGATTAGAACACACGTTCTGATTGTGCATAAACAAGGAGAATCACAGAATCACAGAATCACAGAATATTATGAGTTGGAAGGGACCCACAAGGATCATCTAGTCCAACTCACCACCTAACACCCGTACAGAGACCGAGAGCACATCCCAGAGCATAACACAAACCTAGATCCCTCACAGTCTAGCAGGCCACTTCGAGCCGGAAGGGGTCCAACGTCATCCAACCCTACACCCCCCGGCTAGACCATGTCACTAAGCTCCTCGTCCAGTCTTCTCTTAAACACATCCAGGGATGGTGACTCCACCACCTCCCTGGGCAGCCCATTCCAATATGCAATTACTCTCTCTGTGAAAAACCGCTTCCTAATGTTAAGATTGAACCTCNGTATCATCTGCAAACTTGCTGATGATGGATTGAATTCCCTCGTCCATGTCATCGATAAAGATGTTGAACAGTACTGGGCCCAACACTGACCCCTGTGGGACTCCGCTGGTGACTGGCCGCCAGTCCGATGTTGCACCATTCACCACCACCCTCTGAGCTCGCCCTTCTAACCAGTTTGTAACCCAGTATAAAATGTTCCTTTCCAGTCCATGCTTTACAAGTTTCTCCTGAAGCTTATTGTGGGAAACCGTGTCAAAGGCTTTGCTAAGGTCCAAGTACACAACATCCACAGCCTTTTTGTCATCAACCAGTCGAGTCACTGGATCATAAAAGAATGTAATGGTCTATTGCATAGAAAACCTCCCAAAATTAATTGTGCTGCATGAGCAGAGATGGTCAGAGACAATCTTCAAATTTTTCAGCAATTTTCATACTGGGAATATTTTATTCCAAATAAATCAAAAGTAGATGGAGAAACATGCATACATTTATTCATACACCTAAAACTATAAAAGAAGTAGTTAATTACACAGCAAATGAAATTGATAAGGTAACTTCTTTATATAACACTCTCAGTTCAGAGCAGAAGGAAAAAAATCATCAAATGTAAATTGGCATTTCTGTACTGAAGTAAATTAAACACTTCTAATTTACACCATCATAGAAATTGGCTTGAAATATCACAATATTCTTTACACTTCTGGACGTTATCTCGTGTGGATATAAGAATTTCAGGTCCTTTCTAAACTCTGAAAATCCTGTTCAGATTACCCTTCCTGAAAAAACTTTCATTTGGTTTCAAGTTAATTTTTCATATCACAATGTTGGTTTTTAATCCTGGCAGGCAGCTCAGTGTTTGCTCAGTTCTTCACAGGAGGATAGGGAAGAGACTCATGGATGGGGACAATTGAATAGACGATAAAGACAATTTAATAGGTGAAGCAAAAGCTGCATATTCAATCAAAGAAAAACAAGGGGCTCATTCAACACTGCCCTGGTAGGCAGGTGTTCAGTCATTCCCAGGAAAGCAGGGCTCTATCATGAGTTAAGTAAACTTGGGAAGTAAAATGACAAATTTTCCTGTCTTCCTCCTCCTTTTCCTAAGTTCTTATTGATGATCATGATGTCATCTAGACACCAACAGACCAAATAATTATTTGGTCTGTTGGTGTCAGTTGTACCAGCTATGTCCCCCGATAACTTCTTTTGTACTCCCAGCCTCCTCACTGGTGGAGCAGTGTGAGGAACAGAAAGGGCCTTGACACTGTATAAACAGTAACCATTGCTGTGTTACTGTGAGGTCCTGGATCTGAATCTCACTTCATTAATCTTTTGGGTCAGAACAAAACAGCTTGCGTGTATGCGTGTGTGTATGTGCAGGAAAAGGGCCAGGCCTGCTGGTGCTGCTGCTGTGCCAAGGCTGCCCACAGAGCACATGGCCCAAGATGGCAGAACACTATGGCTGAAAACCATGTGGCTGCCTGTCAATCAAGGACGGCCTGCCTGGCAGCCTGCCCTCACCTCACCACCTGGAACTCCTGATTGTCTCAGGCACCTCTCACTTTTGACTAGGAAGGCACTGAACAGTCAGGAGGCCAAGGGGTCCCTCCTGGGGGGAGTGGCCACAGTACCCGAACCATATTTAGGCAGCTGCATGAGGGCTCTGTGTTGAGGAGGATGGGTTAGTAGATTGAGTTTTGTCTTCTGTCCGAAGAGCTGGCAGTGCATGGCTCATGGTTAGTATTTTCCTTTCTTTCCTTCTTTAATCTTTTAGTCCCTTTTTGTCTTCAACTCTTTTCTTTCTCTTGTGGGTAGCTTAAAGTCAAGGAAGCATGTTTTGTACTAAGCAGAGTTACTAATTACTTTAGTTTGGGTGTTTTTGTGAACTGTCTTTGTTTCCTAGCACTCTAGTGTAATGCATTTAATGATACTTTTCACAGAACTGTATGGGGTTGTTTTCTAATGCTTTAGTATAATATTCTTCCTTGGTTGCAAGTTTACAAGTTTTTTGTGTAAACTCTTCTGTCAAAACACATTGTTTGACTAAGTGAAAATAAATTTTCTTAAAAATAAATTCTAGTAGAGAAAGCATGGCAGTGTTTTATCCAGGTGCAATTTTGTAGATAATCATGAACTTAATGATGTTAGAATTGTTTCAAACCATAAATAAATGTAATTTTCCTGGTTGGGCTTATATGGCTTTAGCCCAAGCCAACTAGTCTGCATAGATATCTAACTTGTGTTTCTGGAAACTGTTCCAAATAGTGCGCTTCAGTTTGGCCATCCTGCCTTGTCAGGGAGGAAAATTCAGTCTTCTGCTAGTTTCTCTGAGGGCCAGAGATTAATCCCTTGTCTCTAAGCTTTTAAAGAAATAGACGCAAATACACTTTAGTACAGTGGTAAGTGTCCCCACCTGGCGTGTGGGAGACCCGGGTTCAATTCCTGCCAGGGAGACAGTGTTAAGAGTTGGACTCAATGATTCTTGTGGGTCCCTTCCAACTCGGAATATTCTGTAAAATTCTGATGTAGTCTTACTTCTGTGATTTATGTCAAAGAAATTACATAAATAGTATATACCTTCTTTACTCATTTTTAGCCAAGTATCTTTACCTTTCTTTCATTTGAATGAATGAAACTCTGAGATCTATCTGAGAAATAGGGAAATAGCAATAGTCTTATCCCCAAAATATAAACTGATCAGAGGTCTTCTGCCATTAAGACCACTTCTTAAGTGAGCTCTGTCTTGGACTATGAATCTTTCTAAGGAAACCGTATTCTCTATTCTTTCATTAATTATCAAAGTAAAATAAAGGCTAAATTAATTGAATTAAGTGAACTTTTTCAGGGTAATATAATACTGTATAACTATGAATTAAATCTCATCATGTGCTAAATTCCACTGCCTAATGAAAATACAGATTTTACTCATTGAAGTGTTTACATAAAATAAAGATTATCAATATAAATTTGTTATGATGTGCACATGTTCTTCTACTTGCAACTAAGATTATTCAATGACATACAAAGTAGGTGATTTGTAGATGGATTCATTGATAAAGAAACAAATTATTGCCATGTATGGACATCATACCTTTTATTGAAAATGTTCATTTATTATTACCATCATAGTAGGCTTTGAAATATGGATACAAGCTGGTTATTTTTGTCAAGGCCTGAAATTTCATAAATAGAAGATTTACCACTTCTTTTTCAGTGTTTTCATCTCAACTCAGGAGAGAGTCAATAAAGGATCTAACCTATATTGTTTTACTAAGTAGCTGCTTATTAGTTTTGAGACATGAGCATGTTAGAGGTAACATATTGGTGACGTTATTTTAATACATTAGTTAAATTATTTTTAAAGCATTTAGCCTCATGTATTAGAACTGTTTGCATATTTTATATATTTTTAAGCTTTAATATGTTTTATGTATGTTAGGGATGGAGAAATGTACACTTGATGCATAAATGTATGCCATAGCAGAAGAAACAAAGAACTTAATTTTTTTAAAGCAAGTGACAATGTTCCTCATGATCAGAAAAAAATAAGATGGTCACCTTTAGCATCACAAAAGAACAATCATATTGCTCCAGACCAGAATTAAAATCCAGCCTTACACATCTCTTTTTAAATACACTCAAGGACTAATTGCCTGTTAAAGTGAGAAACTACTTAAAGAACAAACAAGATAAATTTGTATTCCTTGACCTTCAGTTATATTGGTTTCCCACATATCACCTAGGTATCTATAAATGTTTCTAGTTGCATGTGACTACTTTAATCACTAGATGTCCACAAAGTAGTGCATATATTTCAGATATGGATATTCCCTGTAGGAATGTATGACAAAGAGGTTTCTAAATTCTCAGAGGAGATTTAAGCCTAGATTTGGTAGCTTGAAGAAATTCTTGTATTGTCATTTACAATGCCCAGTCTGTGATTTTCTCTATGGGAGGATAAAATACCTCCTAGAAGTCCTGCATCACATCTTCCTGCTGAGTATCCCTTAGGTTCTTGAAAACATTGTTTAGACTTAGTTGAGTGATTTGAAACAAACCCAGTGAAGAAATTTTTTTGCAGTCTAGAAAACTCCTTGTGTCACTAAATGTATTATAAAATTAATAACTCTCTAGAATCAGGACATATGCTGATTATACCTTTATTGCCTTTAATGGTGGTTTAGCCATCTACCCCAAGAGTAGAGAGTTCTCACAGTCATGTAAATTTAGGTGTCTGAACATGAGAGAAAATTTCATCCTAAATGGATTTCTCTTATTACAGGAATTGTAGAGATTTTTCATCAAATTAAACAAGTAGTGCCTTTATTTTTTCAAACCAACACCCTTGTTATGATTATATAAAATAACATCCCTAACTATAGGTGTTTTGTCACGTAGTGTAGACCTTTTGTTGCATATATATAAATTATTTTGGATTATTGGTGGCATCACATTTTAAGTTACCATTCAATAATGCAGTTTGCTTAAAATTTAATTTTTCTTCATCTATATTTCATAGTAAACCTATATATGTCTAACTAACACCAAATATATATTTAATTAATTTAATTCTGCAAATCTTGATAAATATACATTTGAATAGACTATGGAAATCAGTGTTTCAGCTGGTGATTAGAAAGTAAAATTATGTTCCATGTATCATCCATAAAAATTACCTTAGTTTAATTGTAATAGCAAAAAAAAAAAAAGAAAAAAAGGAGTTTTCAGAGTGGTTAAATGCTTTAAACTGGCCTTAGTACAGAATGAATTACTCTTGAGTGAGGAAAAAAACACAGGTATTATAAACACGAGAGGATTAATATATATATATATTCTCCCTCGTGTCCTGTAACTTGTACTCATCATAATATCTACTCAGTCAGACTTGTATTTCTGAAGGAGTCATTACAGGTCTTACAGTATAATATTTCAGTCCTTCACAAATCCTGCAGGACAATGTTACATGTGGTTTAGTCTTACAGGATTACCTCATAGTTATCTAGAAATCCCTTTAATCCATCAGAAAATACTTAGGATGGTTTTGTGAAGGCACCAAAGGATGTAATTCTGTCCAAGCCTGCTTCTCTCACAGAGCAGTTCCCTCAGAATATAAGAATCACATCCACAACTTAATGTAATGTTAGTGGCATTTTCCATATCACAGAATTAGTAAAGTTGGGAAAGACCATAGAGATTATCGGGTCCAACATATCACCTTTTACTGAACCTAACCTGTTGTCATCCTGTCACCAACACACATCCTACCATTAACACACTATCCTATTATCTAGGTCATGCTGCTGAGTACAGCATCCAAGCTTTTCTTAAACACCTCCAGGGATGGTGACTCCACCATCAACTTGGGCAGCCCATTCCACTGAGAGATCACACTCTCTGTGAAAATGTTCCTCCTAATGTCCAGTCTAAATCTCCCCTGATGCAGTTTATGACCATGTCCTCTTGTTCTATCACTGGTAGTCAGAGAGAAGAGACCGACACCCACCTGACTACAACTCCCTGTCATGTAGTTCTAGGGACTGATAAGGTCTCCCCTTATATCAGTTCTATAACCTCCTTTGGTTTTATTGTGTGAATTCATGCACAGAGCAAATGTGGAGGCTGTGGAAATAGACAGCCAGGACACCAGGGGAACGGAAGAGTTCCACGGAGAAGTGGCTGGGTTTGGGACAACATCTCTCTCTGGAGCTGGTCTGAGGGGAAGTTGTGTTGTAACTTTTAAAAGCCTTTACAGTCTCTCCCCTGTCATTTCATCTCTGCCCAATGGGTGCAGCTCCAAGTCATGAATCTTGTGTCTTTTGCTAACTCTGGAAGAGCCAGTGGTCTACGTCATCATCATGGCAGCCTCCAGCTGCCTCCACGTGGCTACTGCTGGCTTGGTCAGGGAACCGCTCGGGTGCAGCAATGCTGTGACGGCAGCCCGGGACCTGTCTGGCCTGCCTCCTACATGCGCGTTGAGGCACAGGGCGCAGAGTGCCAGCCTTGTGCTGCTGGAAGCCTGCAATGAAAGAAAACAGCTGCCTGCGCTCACCTCCCAGGAGAAAGTAGAAAAATTTCAAAAAGAAAACCAGGTACATATGTATTATTAATCCATGATAACTGTAACCATGTCAGTTAAATAATCTGGAGGCTGATAGCATCCATGCATTATGGAACACGCACGCACCAGGAACCACCACAAAGCAGTCATGGGGAGGCATCACAAATATGTGATCCCAAACACACCTAGGACCACAAAAACTCAAGTTGGACCACTTAAAACCTCCCAAAATTCCCCCTCCTGCAGAAACTAAAGTCCGCCAAATATACCTGGGAACTCCCAAACTCACTCCAGAACCTTCAGGACCGAAAAAACCCATCCGGGAACCCACAACCACCCTCTAGTACCTCCAAAGCCCCTCTAGAACCCCAAAAACCCTCTCTGGGAACCCCTAAACCCCCTCCAGTACTGCCAAATCCCCTCTAAACCCCACAAAACCTGCTCCAGGAACCCTAAACCCCCCTCCACTATCCCCAAACCCTCTGACGGACTATCCAAATTCCACCAGGACATCTTCCCTCCCCCTAATCCTATCTCGGACAACCTTCTAAGCCCCTTCCCCACCAAACCCTCCCTTACAACGTATCTCAGAGTCACCACAGGCACCCCTCTAGGCCTTGACCTCCCCCCATTCTGTCCCCCCCCATGCCAGACAGTGGCATCAATTCCTTACCTGCCATATGAAGCTGAATGATTTAAGGTTTTTGGTAAACGGTTGCCATCTAAAAGCACGAGGTTAGCTGCTGCAAGATCACACGAGCTGCTGTCTCAGACAAGTGCCGGGGGGAAAGGAACATCTCATTGTTTGCCTAGCTAATGAAAGTGTTGGATTACCATTCAAATGACTTCATTAGCCTGCCAGCACCTTCACACAGTGCAGAACCCATGCCACCAGCCCACATCCATCTTTAAAAACAGTTGACTTTAAACACAAAGCTCCAGGACTAGGCGATGTTGGCACAAAGCTCGATCTCATTGCCCACGCAGCTCCCAGCTTCATTGCCATGGGAGCCCATGGCAAGAGGAGCTGGAGCCGCACATGGGAACACATGGTGTGCAGACCAAGAGCGGTGCTCAGAAACACATGGGGTGTATAGTGGGAACTGCGGGATCCATGCTTGGCTCCGCTGGGACCCTTGGAAGCATTCTTTATGTGCGCTACTGCAGCCCACACATTTGAAGTGTATTTTCCAAGGCTGTACTCAGTGCTTGGTCTTGCGCTGGCATTCCAGGAATGCTCTGAGTGCTGAGCCTGGCTACAGAACAGCCTGGTCCCATTGCTGAGGCAATGGTAGCGAGGCATCACTGTGTCTGCTGGCAGGGCTGGTGCTGGCCCCAGCCCCTCTGGGCAGCACTAGTGAGGCAGCACTCTGTTGGCTTTCTCAGACCGCTTTGTCAATGTTTGGCAGAGCAGCATAGTGCATCCACTATATTTGAACACATTTGAGTTGAGTTTAAAAGACACACATCAAGAACCAAGTCACAGCATAGATACGGCTGGGGGGGCAGTGCTGGATCCTGTGTGGCTGCGAGCCAAGAGTTCAGGGCAGGGGCAATGGCACATGTGTATGCTCCTGTGTGTGGAAAGCACTGAAGACACAAAGGTTCCCAGTGGAGCCTCCACTGCTTGGCAGGCTGGGTGGCACTGCTGCAAAGCAGAGGAGGGAGCAGGTCCAGCCAGTTCCATTGCATTTCCAGAGAAAAAAACAAACAACACAACTCCCTCAGAAACAAAACAGCAGCGACTGTGTGAGCCCCCTCAGACCAGCAGATACATCCCAACCCGCGTGACTGTGGATTCAATTGCAGAGCGTCAGGGTACTCACATTGCCGCCGCCCCCAGCACCTCTGCCATTTCCCAAACCTCCCGCTGCAGGGTCCTGCTCCAGAGCAGCACAGGACAGCAGCCTGTGGTCATGGGTGAGCCAACTGTTTCTTGGATCACCAAGCCAAGCCGTCTGGGGCTTGTCTGAGTGGCATGGTGCCTCTGCCATGTTTGAACACATTTGAATTGAGTTGAAAAGATGCACACACCAAGAAACAGCAACTCCGATAAGTCACATCATGGACATGGCTGTGGGGGCAGTACCAGCTCCCATGAGGGTTCTTTCCTTGTAGAAGCAGCGCCGGGGCAAAAGTGGGATTCCACTGCCGGAAAGGGGTAAAGGGCATTTCCTTCAGTTTCCTGAGGTGGAACAGCATTTGGGGTAGTCCTGGGAATGCCCTCCAGAGCTCAGGAACGGAGGGGGGTGGGGCGATGGGCAGGGCTTAATTGTATACTCATGAGTTCACTATCTTCATGAATCATGACCTTCGCGTCTCAGGCGCAGACCTGTAGACCTGTGAAACTTGGGAGCTCACTGTATTCAAAATTATATTTGAGTTGCAGATGAGGAGCTGGATGTTTAATTCTTGTCTCAGATGCTTATGTTGGGTAAATATGTTTCAAGTTCATTGTGAAAAATATCATTCACTGGTCTTGTTTCCAAAGTCTAATAACTTAAAGCAGATTTCCAAAATATCAGTAAGAAATGACTGTGGGTAATTGTTTCATGAATACACGTACATAGCACCTGACATATTTCCTAGAGAAGCAACTGGAAAGATGGAAACTATTGAACAAAAAAGTATTCTTCTTGCTGTGGATTTCATACACTATTTTGTTTAGGATTTTGTTTATGCTGACAACAATGTGATGTGTCTGTAAGATACAGAGGTGAAGCATAAGACATTAATGTCAGAAGTTTTATATAGCATATTTTGAAATCCACCTTAGCAAAGCCTTTGACACGGTTTCCCACAATAAGCTTCAGGAGAAACTTGTAAAGCATGGACTGGATGGGAACATTTTATGATGGGTTACAAACTGGTTGGAAGGGCGAGCTCAGAGGGTGGTGGTGAATGGTGCAACATTGGACTGGTGGCCAGTCACCAGCGGAGTCCCACAGGGGTCAGTGTTAGGCCCAGTACTGTTCAACATCTTTATTGATGATATGGATGAGGGAATTGAATCCATCATCAGCAAGTTTGCAGATGATACCAAGCTGGGGGCAAATGTTGAACTGCCAGAGGGTAGGAAGGCCCGCCAGAGGGACCTTGACAGGCTGGAGAGATGGGCAGGCTCCAACAGTATGAGGTTTAACAAGACTAAGTGCTGGGTTCTTCACTTTGGCCACAACAACCCCATGCACCGCTATCGGCTGGGGGAGGAGTGGCTCGAGACTAGTGAAGTGGAGAGAGACTTAGGTGTACTGAT
>WEKX01016356.1:847-25189 GCA_013390025.1 Pitta sordida | reverse complement strand
GCTGGGGTTGTTCAGTCTGGAGAAGAGGAGGCTGAGGGGAGACCTTATCACTCTCTACAACTACCTGAAAAGGAGTTGTAGCCAGCTGGGTGTTGGTCTCTTCTCTCTGGCTACAAGTGATAGAACTAGAGGACACAGTCTTAAACTGAGTCAGGGGAGATTTAGACTGGAAATTAGAAGGGACTTTTTCACAGAGAGGGTGATCTCTCACTGGAATGGGCTGCCCAGGGAGGTGGTGGAGTCACCGTCCCTAGAGGTGTTTAAGAAAAGGTTGGATGATGTACTTGGTGGCATGACCTAGATATTAGAGTAGTGTGTTATAGGTAGGATGGTGTGTTGGTAGCAGGATGGCAACAGGTTAGGTAACAGGTTTGACTAGATTAGATTAGGTAATAGGTGATAGGTTGGACTTGATGATCTCTATGGTCTTTTCCAAGCTTACTGATTCTGTGATTCTGTGATTGAAATCAGTGAGGAAGAGACAGTTTTCAGTGGTTAGACTCTATATTTCTGTACAGAATATGGAACAGGGGAAGTAATTGAGAAGGACCTAAACAACAAACCAAATTGGATGGTAATAGCTGTGCTAACAAGTGGATGTTCCTGAAGGTGTGGAGATGTGTTTACCAGCATGAAGTTTCCTCACAGTTCACCTCCAGTCATCCTCTGCAAGACAAGACAGTGCAATGAAGAGCGGTGCCAATACAGGTGTTAAAAGAGGCCTGTACATCCTTTCTAGCTGAGATTTGACTAAGAATATGTAACAGCATTCTCTGCTGGACTGGAGGTAAAACAACTCAAAAAATACCATATTTACAAAGCTGTAAGTGGTGAACGGAGAAGGAGATATAATGCTGCTTTTGGTAGCAAAGAATGCTGAAACAAGCCTGACTAATCAATCCCAGAATTACTCATTCTGAAGAAGAACAGTGTACAAGATAAAATAATAAGTGAATCAACAAGTAATACCTGTTGATAAATTATCTAACGATGCTGAGCTGACACAGTTGGCCTGGAGACATATGATAGGCAGTCAACCACTGTCAATCACTCTTAAAGACCAGTCCAAGTTTTTAATGGCAGAGTCTTCCAACAACACATCCCTTCTCTGAGAGTGTGTGTGTAGATTCCTCCCTTGAGTGGGGACACCCCTCAAGGTTACTCCTTGAGGCTGAGCAAAAAAATTTGTCCTTAGTAGTTGATCAGTATAAGTGAGTAACATCAATCTCTACTTAATAATCATTTTTACTAGTTTTAGTATAAATGCTTCAATATTGCTTCAAATATAATGCATTATACTACACTAGTAGTTACAGCTACTTACACTGTATAGGAAATAATTTTGACTAAGCTCTTTTAGTCGAATCATTTTCATAATAAAGGCGTTATTTTTATATAAATATGTTAGGTTTGTCATCCTTTATCCTTGTGGGATATAAATAAGTTGTATAAATTGTAGAAAGGTTCAATTATACCTATATAATCACAGAATCACAGAATATTCTGAGTTGGAAGGGACCTACAAGCATCGAGTCCAACTCCTAAGTGAATGCCCATACAGGGATTGAACCCATAACCTTGGTGTTATGAGCACCATGCTTTAACCATCTAACCTGATCTCAGGGTCATCTTTTTTTTTTTTTTTTTTTAACCTAACCCCCCATTCCATCATCCCATTATCTAGTTCCTACTTCAATCTTTTTTTAAACAGCTCCAGGAATGGCAACTCCACCACCTCCCTGGGCAGACCATTCCACATCAGGTAGTTGTAAACAGCAATAAGGTCACCTCTGAGCCTCCTCTTCTCTAGGCTGAACAACCCCAGCTCCCTCAGTTGTTCCCTACAGGGCTTGTTCTCCAGTCACAGAATCACAGAATCACAGAATCAGTAAGGTTGGAAAAGACCATAGAGATCATCAAGTCCAACCTATCACCCGTTACCTAATCTAATCTAGTCAAACCTGTTACCTAACCTGACCTGTTGGCATCCTACAACCAACACATCATCCTACCTATAACACACTACCCTAATATCTAGGTCATGTCACCAAGAACTTCATTCAACCTTTTCTTAAACACCTCCTTCAGACATAAACCACTGACGAAGTCAGAAGCAAAGATTGAATCCAGCCACAATCAGACTCCTCTCTGAGGAGTTTAAAAAACAAGGAGGACCATTCTGCAACTCATGACTCGACGGGAGGGCTTGTCTAAGAAACTTTTTCTGAAACTGCCATTCTGTCCATGACCGAGTCCACCTCAGGACCTTTCCTGGCCGCCCCGCATGCTGCGGAGGATGCATGGATGTTTCTTGCTGGGTGCTGATAGGGCTCCGCACCAAGGCAGGTATTCCAGGCTCACAGCCCTCTCCAGGAGGGAACTCACCAGCTGCGTCATACCACTGCTCTGAAAAGATGGAGCAGTCATCTCAGTGTGAACATGAGAGGAAAATGTTCTTCTATGAATGTGTTAAAGCAGAAGTGTAAATGTAATGCTGAAGCATGGCATTTAAATTTAAATATTCAACAGCTACAATTGCAGGGGAGTGTGTATGAAGAAAGCCTGGATATTGAAAGACTAACAGCTTTTGTTTAAAGCTATTCAGAGTATTGTAAATACATTTCATAATGTTTTATACTGTTTACAATGTTTTCTGTGGGTATGTAGTGTTTGCTTACTCAGAAACTGCCTAGAATTCTCTCTTTGAAGAGAACAAGGAGTTGTTAACATTTATTTATCAGTGCATTACATACCACCATTCCTGATTTTTAACTGTGTAATGCTTTCTCAAAAGTCAAAAAAGAAGCCTGACTTATAAATTAACACAGAATTAAGTTTTGTTGAAGAAAAGTTAGGTCTCCAAAGAAAAGTATAATATTATCTCAGTTCCCTCATTGCATACCACAAATATTTCCACGTATTTAGTCTCACATCAGAAGAAATATATTTGGCCCGTTTTAAGTACTGATTTTTAAATTACTTGGACCTTCAGCCTCCAGTCAGTGTGAGTCAGGATTTTTTTCTTCATTAATTCCAGTGGCAGGCAGTCTAACTGCTGCCACCTTTGAAGTATCCACGAATCTTTATCAGAGTAGGGTAACCAGTCATTTCAATTCCCCTGGCCATGTACAGCGTTCCTGTCCATGGATCTTCACTCAATTAAACATAAGAGCACTGTCTCCTGCATGGCCAGTGCTAATGCACACAGATTTTTATCTGTCCTTCAGTCAAAAGTAGGGCTGACCAGAACTAGTTGGCTATTTTGAGGAAATATAAGATTTTCTGTAGACACTTACCCAGATTTTTTAATCAATCAGTATGAATTTTGGGGTTGGGGAAGCTCTCTTATAGGTATTACGTATATTCATGCTACTTTCCCCTCAATGCCTGCCATGATACTGTTTCAGCAATTTTGCTTTAAAAAGGATAGTATTTTGTAGGGTTTTCATATTCCTGATGTCTGGCTTCACATTTGCTCAGAGGAACGAACTTCTGATGTTGGACTTCCCTCTTCTGGCAGCTCAGTGTATTCTTCAGATTTATGTGACTCAAATGCCATGTGACTTGGGCAATCAAATATAACTAAGCAGTGTAACCTTAATAATGAATACTAAACACTCAATATAAAAATATGTATTAAGTAGGATAAAAACGTCAAACTTGATATATCCCTATACATAGATATTCTTCATCCCTTATTGATTCAGTGTTGATAGAGTGCATTGGTAAAGGTAGCTCTCCAGGATCTGTTTCCTATATTCACAGATGATTTTATTAGAGAAAAACGTTCTTCACAATTAGCTGAATCTCCCTCACTCCTAATGTAGCACTCCTGACCATGGGCAGATTAGTGTGAAATTTAATTTGTGCTAATCTCTCCAAGACCAAGGAAGCACAAAATATATTTTATGCAGTGTTTACTCACTTTACCATATATAGATAAATGCATGAGTGACAAATCATGCAGCTTCAGGTTTACTGGAGTGAATATCTATAGCGCCATTAGGCCTGGATTTCATTATTTCATTTTTGTTGCCATGGGAAAGCAAGGAGTGATATCATAATCGTAGAAATATATATAAATTAAAATTTGTAAAGTTTTAAAATAGATTTAGACATATTAATTTAATCTACAGAGTAGCTATAAGTTTTGTACTACTTTCATACATGTTATGTGGAAAAGATTATTTTTTCTTTGTATAGTATGCCAATATGTATTTTAGAGAACTTAACTAAGTAGGTCCCTTAGGAGGAAAATTATGAAAAGCTGTGGATCTTATGATGGAAACCAAAAATAATTTTCTGCATGAACATGTGAAAACAGCTGCTCCTCTGGTTTCAGTAGTGATGCTGGCAGTGTGATAAAAACAGATGTGCAAGTGAGCCTGCTCATGCACCAACTGCTGTGTCTCCAAAGAGTTCTGCAAAAAAGTTGTTACTACTCAGGCATTGCAAAGCTCTATCTATAATTCTTACATAGTTTGAAATTACATAGTTTGTGGCCTTCTCAAAAACCTGCAAAACAGTGGGATGAATGATAAAATGTCACACAGTTTGAGAGTTATTTATAAGTGATATTTATGATCAAGTTTGCTGTAAGAGCAAGGGCTATGAGTATCTTCCAAGAGTTGTTTGGCAGTTGCTAATTTTTTTTTTATTAATTATTCTTTCTGATTTATATATGCATCGCCAAAATGGAATTGTGTGTCTTTCCATTAGGAGCCTGGCAGGGTTCAGGATGTGTTTTGCTAACCAGGGACAACACTGTCACTAATTTACAGATGCAATGCAGTAAAGCAAGGCAAGGGTTGTGGGCTTTGCTAGCAGTGGCATGGATGCTTTGGATGGATAAAGAGGTGCTCAGTATTTCTATGAATTTGGACATATTTCTTTAGGATTATATCCAAATTGGACAAATGGTACATTGTGAGAATTTACCCATTGTGTGATTTGCAATCTGCTGTGAACTTGCATGCAAAAGTCTCTGTTGCGATGTCCTGCAAGAGCTTTATGTTGCCTAAGTGAATCAATCTGATCAATATGCACTTCACAATAGGTGGAAGCAAAATCCTTATTTTGTGCAAGTAGCTAAAAGGATTGGGAAAACATCTTCACTTGTACAGGTACTTTCATTCCCGGGTTGTGGGTCAACTTCAACAGGAGTCTCCATTCACTCTTTTACAAAGGCAGATTTTGATGAGGTTTATGTAGCAAATGTTCTTTCTTCCTATTTGCTGCTCTCTTTTATGCCTCCCAGTGTCCACATGTGCCTGTTAATCACACACAGCCAATACTGAGGTGGCAAAGCCATGTGTTGGTAGATTGTCACTGGCACCTGTTCGGTTTTTGTAACAAAACATAAACAACATACCAATATGCTTTCAAAACCTTTGCTTCCATGGTTTAGCCACTAAGCTACAATATTAAACTGTCAAAGAGTCATGAGATCATATGAGAATACAGTGCATTCTGTAAAACATTCATATAGCTCAAATAAAAGATGCGGATTTTGCCATTGGACAGAACCCTTGTAGTTAATTAGTTACTATTTTACATATATTATTTATTGCTTGTATAAAGCCACAGAAGCATGGTATATTTTTATAATAGGTCTGTATCTCTTACTGTGCTAGCCTGCTGAGTCTGTTCATGAACCTGTCCAACTCAAATATCCATTTGAATTTCAAACATATTGAGAAGAAATATTTTGCCTTCTCAAACTGACCTTGTTTAAGGGCCAATAGATTTCAGTCCTGATTCTGCATTAAATGTGCCTTTGCCTTCCCCGATGAGGTCCCCAATACATCCCTACATGTTTATGGACTGAGTTTTATCTCCCTGGGGTGCAAGTCTTTTGAGGGTAAAAGTCTCAAAAACACCCCTTCTGTGTTTGTCTTAGCAAAGGATTTTGTCCATCAAGAGTGACACATGGCAAATGCACACCTCTAAGCTAAAGAAGTAAGTCTAGTGACTGAATATTTTTAAAACTAGGTATTATACAACTGTGTTTTTCCTTGGGATCTTTCTATTCCCAACCCTACTCAATCCGTGGATTTTACGTCAGACTGCTTTCCGGGTGTTTTGTAATAAGATCTTATTATCCAAAATCGTTCTTCCCACCTTACCTCATTAAGGTACTCTTGGAAAAATCTGGCATGCCATGCCCAGCAAGTAGCCAGGAAAGGACCAGAAATACTTCTCCCTCTTTGGGATGTATTTCCTGACAGTGCTGTTTTTGACCTAGCTCAAGAGAAGAGTAAGTGATATGATGACAGAGTCAGGCATTGCTATTCATAATATTATTACAAGCAAATCCTAGTCTGTCACAACTAGTTTTCTCACTAAAAAAAAATCAAGACATTCTTAGAACTATTCGCAGATGTTGGTTGGTTTCTAAAACAGATGTTAACTGCATTCACTAACTTAGTTACTAATATACAGCAATAGTTTGGCTCCAGCAATTTGAACAATACTTTTGACAGTGAAAGAGATCAAATACATATTTTCAATGTGCAGAGAAGGGTAATGTATATTCAAGTGAAAAAGTAATTTCCTAAGCTTTCATATGCAGAAGTGCACAAAGGAAGATCAAAGGAGAAATGCAAATATCTTCTCATGGATTTTTGATAACCGGTCAAAGTTTAGTAGCAGTTGAACCATAGTATTCTGATTATCCTTTTGTTTCACTGGTGAAAAGGGGTCAAAAATATAAACTAAATCAAATTTTTTCTATTGATTGTCAGGTAATTTGCACATCTTTTTTACATTTTTCAAGCTAGCAGGATGGGGTTGATAAGAGCTCTCAGTGACAATATCCTGTTAAATTTAAAACTGTTTTATTCTTTACCTTTCACAACTATTTTAACACCTTTCTCAAGTTCATTCAAGAATTGGGCCCTAAAATTATTTACAATAACTCACTCCCAGTGTGTGAAATTTGAAATTACAGTTCAAATCATTTTCTTACTCCCCTACACAGAAAATATATGATACTTGTGCCTACACATTGCAGAACCACACTCAAAGTTGCAGCTGACTTTATAGATTATAGATTTTTATCTGTGCCTTTCTATATAGATTATAGATTTTTATCTGTGCCTTTCTACAAGGTCATCCATTCCTTTCCTGTTGCTTTACGAGTTTTTCTGCTCTTGTCATTTAAAATGGTATCATGTCTATTGATCATCTTCTTCATGTCTTCAGTTTTCACGTCAGCCTCTTGCTGTCTGAAATTGAAGCTTTAAAAATTCTTATCCTGTGCAGGCATTGTAACTGGAATCATACCTAACCTATAACAACTACCATAATATCTTCTACCTGATTACTGTAAGTACAGTATGACTGATAGGATCTGGAAAGCAAAGTACAGACTCTATAGTCAATAGTGTCTTTTCTGCTGCCATCAGAAAACATCTTTATCTTCTCAGGAATTATTATCATCAATGGAATCTAAATATCTCAAAAATACAATAAAGTAAAAAATGTGCTACAGTGGCAGGCTAGACACTCTTCAGAAGAAATAGGGGAGAATAAAGAGGTGGGGGACTGGCCACACCATATATATTAAAGGAACTCTTGATACCATGGAGACTGACATTAAGGATGACCAGATTGAGAGCCTACGGGTTAAGGTGAGAGGGATAGCCAATAAAACTGAAATCCTGGTAGGAGTATGTTACAGACCACCTGACCAGGAGAAGGAGGTGGACCTATTGCTCTTTAACAACTAGAGATTTCCTCAAGATCAGCTGCCCTAGTTCTTGCAGCAGACTGCCGTCCCTGGAGGTGTTTAAGAAAAGACTGTATTAGGAACTCAGTGACACAATCTAGATAAAGGGAGGCTCGGATGGACAGAGTGTGGTGCTCATGGTTCTGGGGCTGTGGGTTTGATCCCTGGGTTGGACTAGATGATCCTTAGACTAGAGTTGGACTAGATAATCCTTGTGGGTCTCTTCCAACTCAGAATATCCTGTGATTGTGTGTGATCCTATGATCCTGTGTCTGCCAACTCTTTCTACCCATTCCATTTCTCCTTTTAAGCATAAAACCTATAGATTTTCTGCTGAAAAGATTTTGATAAATTTAAATTGTTTGGCTTAATAATAAGAAGATGAAAACACCTGATCTACAGGGAACAATACCAATAAAATTATACTTATTATTATTCTATATGTTTTGATTCACTCTATGAGTTTCATGGGCTTAAGCTGAAATAAAATCAACTTCCCAGCACTTTGTCTCATTTGTAGCATAATTGCATAAGACTTTTTAAACTCTTTTCTTCCTCTTATTAGCCATTCCCAATTTTAATATAAAGGTAACTGAGTTATCAAACAATTATTTAGTTTGCAAAAGACCTCAATAAAATGTTATAGAAAGGCAAATAAAGGTTTAAATTCATATTACAGCTTTTAAAAGTATTTTTAAAAACATATTATCCACGCTAGTGGATATTTTTACTACTGGTAAATTGTTCTGTCAAGGCAGATTTCAGACTGTCGTGGTTTGACTCTGGCTGGATGTCGGAGATTCACTCACAGCCACCTTCTCACTTAATTTCTCCCACCCCCGCCCATAAAAATAAGAGAAGAGAGGAAAAGCAAGAAAAAAATCTGAAGGGGCTTGTCACAGGCAAAACAAGCTCTAAGTGGGGAATATAAAGAATTTATTTATTCTAATTAGATCAGAGCTTTACAAGTATCATCTTAAAGGCACCCTTTTTTTCCCCCTACCCCTCCTTCTGTTACACAGATACCACATTCCGTTTTTTCCTCCAGGAGACAAAGGGGGAACAGGAGTAGGGGAAAGCCAGGTAGTTGGTGTTTTTGACTGGTTTAGGGTAGGAAGCCATTTTTCTGCCTTTCATAGTGTCACCTTACCCCCACAAGAGAAAATCTTCCATGACCCTTCCTAGCATGAGTCCAAACCCAGGGGCAACTGCTCTTCCATACTGCGCTGACCACAGGGTGCAGTCCTTTAGGCACTGGCTGCGCTGCTTCATTCATGACTCCCATCCCAAAGCACACAGACCCTACCAGGTACAGTTACTACATAGCGTGGACTCCTCCTCCATGGGCTGCAATGTCTTTCCAGGACTCTGCTCCAAATGTGGGCTCCAACATGTCTGCAGCCTTCTTCCAGCATCCTCCAGCTCTGGTGTGGGCTCCCTCTCCATGGCCACAGGTGAATTCCTGCATCCCTGTGCTCTCTCTCTATTCCACGGGCTACAGAGAGTCTGCTTCACCATGGTCCATTCCACAAGCTGCAGAGACGCCTGGAACACTTCCTTCCCCCCTCTTCAGCTCTGGCCTAGGTGCCTGCATTTCTGTTACAGCTCTGTTTTGAAAGCCATCTTCTTGCTGTTACAACTATTTTTTTTCCCTTTTCCTTCTTAAATATGTTATCACTGAGGCGCCTCTATCTCAGATTGGCCTGACCTTGGCAGGCAGCAGACCCAGCCAGGAACTGGCTGGCATCACCTCTGCTAGTAGCCCACTCACTGCCAGGAAAGAAAAAAAAAAACCACATTCAGAGACCTGAATTGAAAAACTTTAACATTTATGGTGCAAATAAACAATAACCCATTAACATCATCAAAGTAGAAACTCAGTTGAAGATACAGACTGAAAAGACTAAATGTATTTTTAATCTAAAAAATATTTATCATACATTATTGATGTATTTACAATTGTTCCAGGTGCATTTTTGTTTTATTTATTGTTAATGACTGTAACTGAAAAGTGTTAAGAACTATTTATACAGTAGTTTTTATGTATGTATATTTAATAATGTCAAATTCAGTATGCCTGTGTGGTTTTTTTCTTTAAAGAGTACAACTTTGTAACTAGGTCTGTACATACTGTATGACTAAAATAGTTTATCACTTCGAATATTGTAAATATATGTATAAAGTATCTCACAACTGCAGCTTTACTTCTAAACTAAGTAGACTAAGGTCGAACCATGTCCCACAACTGCCCATTCTGTTCACCTATCAGCATATTTCCAGGCAGTTTTAGCCCATGTTAACTAGCTTTTTCACAGGCAGCCCTGAACATAATTTGATCTTCATGATGTTTACTGAGCAACTGGAATGCTCAGCCTCCTAAAGAATGCAGCACCCTAATGGATCCTTAAATAAGACAGCTAGAAATCCAAATAACAATGTTCATTGAAACCTTCTGAGGCAAAGTTCTAAAATCTCACTTAATTTTTGTATTGCAAAAGGTTGGGGAGTATGAGTTGTATGTCTATTTTGAGAGCTTTTATACCAAGAGAAAAAAATACAAGACACTCAGAGTTTGATATTTGAATCCCTATGTGTTGACAGAACATTAATATTTCCTAATTTGCTGACAAATAAAACAGCTATGCATGATTTTGACAGCATGATACCTAAGATTGTGAAAGATTTGGAGAAGGAATAGATTTTTATTTCTTTAGTTCTATATGGTCATCTGTGTTTCCGTAGGTGATTTCATATTTAATGACAACTTTTAGGAATGTAATGGCGCTCCTCCCCAGCCTACTGCAATAAATGCTTCTGTGTCCTCAAAACACCTTGATAAAAATCGTTTCTAGCCTGTTGCCAAAAGTGAACTGATTAACTAGCAGAGGGATATTTTCTTCACTTGAGGCACTTATCATCTTGTAAATTTTTCTCCTACCTTCTTAATAATGTTAATATCATTTGTCTCAGCAGATCAATGGTTCATAAAGAAAGAGCTTTGCATTTTTATTCCACTGGCTGGATGGATTTATGACAAATTATGTGTCTACATTAAATCAGAAATTAAAGAGAAAATACTAAGCAGTTATTACCACAATTAAAATTAAGACTGTAGCATACAAGTATAATCAGTATTTAGAAGTTCATAAAATAGATAAATAATTTCTATAATTTATCAGACTTTAAATTTACCCTGTAGAATGTGTCTATCCTTTTTTTCTACATTCTTTTAAGAACATTAATATCTCAGGCAAGCTGACTTGCTGAAGCCCTTAGGCTGTTGTTGTGTTGGTAGTAGGATGGCAACAGGTGAGGTAACAGGTTTGGCTAGATTAGGTAATAGGTGATAGGTAGGACTTGATGATCTCTATGGTCTTTTCCAACCTTACTGATTCTGTGATTCTGTGATTCTGTTTGGAGAGATCCTGTATTATTTCAAAGGGGAAGTTTGGGTACTCATTTCTTGTCAGAGCACCTGCAGGACAGTACTTGCCTTGCAGCTTCATGGAGTCCCTGCATCACTGAGACTGATGAACACCTCTGGAGTTTGTCAAGTTCATCCCCTGCTCAAACAGGGCAGGTTGCTGAGCATCATGTCCAGTTGGGTTTTGATTATGTCCAAAGATGGAGACTCCACAGCCTCTCTGGGCAAACTGCTCTAGAGCTCCATCAACCTCACAGTATAATAGTGGTTTTGTGTGTTTGGATGGAATTTCCCATGTTTCTTGTGTTTCAGTTTGTGCCCTTTGCCTCTTGCCCTGTCACTGTGCACTGTAGAGTAGTGTGTGACTCTCACTCCTTTACTCTCATCATCGGGTTGATACATTTCTAGATGTATCTGAGCTTTCTTTGAACAGCCCAAGCTTTCAGCATTTCTTTGTACAGTCCAGTGCCTTAATCGTTGCTGTGGCCCTTTGATAAAGTCACTCCAATATGTTAATTTACTCTCTTGTACTGGGGACCCCAACACTAAACACAGAACCTAAATGTGTCTCTCCAGGGCAAAACAGAGAGTAAGGATCAATCTTCTTGGCTGCAAGGGTTCACTGCTGTCAACTTGTCCATCAGGACACTCAGGTACTTCTCTGCCAAGCTAATTTCCAGATGGTCTGCCTCCAGCATGGACTGCTATATGCATTGAAGTTTTTTTCTTCCCAAGAACAGGACTTTTTGTTTCTCTTCCTTGTACTTCATTAGGTTTCATCCTTGTTCATTTCTAAAACCTGTCCAGATCCCTCTGAATGGCAGCACAGACATCTAGTCTGTCAACCACTCCTACTAGTTCTCTGTCATCTGAAAACTTGTGGAAGGTGCATGATCTACCAGCATGCAGATCATCAGTGAAGGTGATAGACAGTATTGTCCCCAGTATTGAGGACATCACTAGTGACTGGCCTGCTTCTGGACATCATACTGCTGATCACAGCCCTTTAGGCCCAGAAGCTTAGCCAGTTTTCAAACCACTTCCTTATCCATTTATTTAGCTCCTACTACATTAATATGTCTATGAGGATGTTAAAGGAGGCAAGGTTGACTGCCTTGCTAAGGTCAAGATAAACAATAGTTGCTCTCCTCCCTCTATCCACTGAGGCAATTATCTCATTGTGAAAGACTTTCATATGGTTCAGGCATTATTTTACCTTTTTAAATCAATGTTCACAACTCACATTCCCTTTCTTATCGTTCTTATGTTTGACAACAGTTCTCATGACTATTTGTTTCATCATCATCAAGGGACATGAGGTGAATCTGACCAGCCTATAGTTTGCTGGATCCTCCTCTTGCTCTTCCTTAAGATAGGAGTCACATTTGCTTCCTCTTGGTCCTCAGGAATCTCCTCCAGTCCCCATGCACTTTCACAGAAAATTGAGAGTGGACTCACAATGTACCAGCCAGACAGCTCCCTCAGAAGCCGTGGGGCATCGTATTAGGTCCCATGGACTTATGGAAGTTAAGTTTGTTCCAATGTTCTCTGACCTGATCCGCATTCACCAAAGATCACAGAATCACAGAATACTACGAGTTGGAAGGGACCCACAAGGATCATCTAGTCCAACTCCCCTGCTAACGCCCATACAAAGACTGAACCCACACGCCAGGGCTGTGAACACAAACCTAGTTCCTTCACAGGCTCACAGGCCACGCCGAGCCAGAAGGGACCCACAGGACCATCCAGACCAACACCCCCACAGCTAGACCATGTCTCTAAGCTCATCAGCTCTTATACACCTCCGGGGACGGCGAGTCCACCACCTCCCTGGGCAGATCATTCCAATGAGCGATCACTCTCTCTGTGAAAAACCTCTTCCTANTCTCTAGTCTGTCAAGGTCCCTCTGAAGGGTCCTCCTACCCTCCAGCAGTTCAACGTTTGCCCCCAGTTTGGTATCATCCTCGAAGTTGCTGATGATGGACTCAATTCCCTCATCTATACCATCAATAAAAATGTTGAACAGTGTCGGGCCTAACACTGACCCCTGTGGGACTCCACTAGTGACTGGCTGCCAGCTGGATGTTGCACCATTCACCAACACTCTCTGAGCTCGTGCATCCAACCAATTCCTAACCCAGTGTAAAGTGTTTCCATCCAGTCCATGCTCTACGAATTTCTCCTGAAGCTTATTGTGGGAAACCATGTCAAAGACTTTGCTAAGATCTAATAACAAAACATCCACAGCCTTTTTATCGTCAACCAGTTGAGTCACCGGATCATAAAAGATAAATCTTCTTTGCTCCAGACTTTCCCTTTTGTCTCAGGATCATCTTGGCTGCCTCAAAATCTTCAAGTATCCCATGTTCCCTTTCAAAGGCAACATCAAATAGACAAAGCAAAGGAGGTCGCCTCCCTGGAGCACTTGGGGTTTTGTCAAGGGGCCTAAATGAGTTATGACAGCAACCTGGGCTGAAACTGATCACAGGATGGCTACCAAGAGTGGCCAGTCTCTGGAGCAGCCCTCAGTTCAGCTGATTCCAAGAGCAATCTGCTAGTTACACAGGTGAATTCCAGCACATGGGGTCTTAAATACAGTCAGGTCTCCTATATCACAGCCGTGAGGGCTTATTTGGGTCCCATGAAGTCTGCCTTCCACATTGATTGGCAGCTCATTAATATACACTCCTACACAACCCTCGGCGCTGTTTTGGCACCGCCCTGCTGTGTGTCGGTGTTTGTGTCGGTGTTGCCCAGAGCCCACGGCCACCCCGAGCCAGGAAAAAATCTCTGAGTGTTTAAATCTTTCATAACTGCACGAAGCCCCCTCTCTTGGAGTGGGGCAGGCACCCGGCTGTGCTTGGAGTGGAGCTGCTGCCACTGCGCCTGTCCCACTCGGTCTGCAAGCCGTGGAGTTGCCGCCACGCCCACTCTCCCAGGAGCAGAGCCACCGCCGCGGCTGTGTGGGTTGAGTTACATATTCATACTGCCTAACTGAATATTCATGCGTGCCAGGTTGCGCATGTGCAGTTGCGAAAAGGGGCCTACTTCATCGCTCAAAAATCATGCTGCTAAGATATGAAGCTGCAATATGGGGGACGCGAAGTGGAAGAGGGCTGACTGTAGTTCTTCAATTTATTGACAGCTTCATATAGGAGAAACAGAGATCAGTCTGGCAGATACACAAACCCCAATAAAGGTTTTGGGCTCTGGTACTAGTCAATCATAAGGCTTAGTCTCCATGATGAAGTTTCACACATCATACCTAATGCAATATTCAAAGTGGGTACATCAAAATTTATATGGCAAACACAGACTGTTATGGCCCAATTTACACATAGTCACACTCTGACAAGTAAATTTCTTCTTCATGAAGGCACATTTTTCCAGTTTTCTTTCTTTCATGCCTTTGAATTTAGGGAGGCATCATATCTTTTGCACAAAAAAAAAAAAAAAGACACCACCCCCACCCCCAGTTTCTTTTTAGAAACTAAAACAGCTTGTTCCTGACTTTGATGAGCAACCTGGGCATCACTTGTTAGTGAAGCTGGCATAAAGTAGATAGGAGGTCAATAGGATACACATAGTAATTAAAATGCAAAGTTTGCATTGTTTTTATGTAATGCCATTGGGACACGTAATGTTGGTAGTAAAAGAAACAACCCAATATCATCTCTAAGCAGGAGATAAAATGATTTTTTTGCCATTACAGATAGTAAGAAAAACCTTAATAAAAAAAAGAGGACAGGCGAGAGGAGGGAAGGTTTGGGAAGGGGAGGGAAGGTTTTGGAAGAGAAGGGAAAGTTTGGGAAGGGAAGGTTTGGGAAGGTTTGGGAAGGCAAGGGAAGGGAAGGCAAGGGAAGGCAAGGGAAGGGAAGGCAAGGGAAGGGAAATTTCCAAGCAGCATCTGACTATAAAGCTGGGTAGCACTTGATTTGCCAATTCATTGCGTCACTAGGATTACTACTTTTGATGTGGAAATATTGCAGTCTTTTCTATGGTTTCAGATGAAATCATAACAATTCTTGTCATTTTCTGCAAAACTACCCATAAGGGAGGGTTCCTTTAAACAGCAGCAACTAACTCCTGCTCATTGTACAATGGTTGCTGTTGCTAAGGTTATAGCTACACAGTAGAGTGCATAATAAATTCACAGACTGTAGTTTGCAGGATTATTCATGTTGAGGATCCGCAGTGTTTGAGCCTGATCTCAGTGAGCAGTTTCCTGGCTGGCTCACAGATTCCAATGCATTGTTGCAGTCAATGTGCCTATCTGCTTGGCAGACGAGATTAAGCAAAAACCAACAAAAAAAAGCCCCCACGAAAACAAAAGATCACCTTATACCTTGGGGATCTCCTGAACTGTCTTTTTATATAGATGTATGGGACAGACACAGGAGAAAAACATGAGTTAGAGGGACAGTGGTAGGTTGTCTTTTGGTATATTCAGCTGTCCTATAGGAAATGTAGCATGCCAGAACTGGATCTCATAATTAAAAATTTCAGAGTGCAATTAAAGGTGTATTTCGCTGGGGAGTAGGACTGGGAAGGTCTACTAAATGACTATCACCCTCACTAGTTGTGTATACGAATGGCAGTCAACCTGTATAAACAGGGGTTTTCCTTTGCTTCATTTATGAGATCAATATTAGCAGGGTGTTTTTTTGTTTTTTTGATTTTTATCCTGAACTCTGAACAACCAAATCTAGACTTAAAAAACCAAGACGATTCAGTCAAAAAAACTGGGTAGGTAGTAACCACACAAGAAGAGCCAATTTTCAGTTTCTAATAGTCCATGTCCAATCCCTCAAACTGAGGCTTTATCAATCCTATTTTATTTTCTGTAGGATTTTTTTTTAGACAGCATAGACAGCAGAAAATCCTCAGTAGCAGAAGCTATTTAAAGTCCCTGGCCCAATATCGAATCCTCAAATTTGGCAGCAGCACGTTTCAGCTGGATTTTCTGGGCAGTAAGTAACTCAGCATCAAATTTACTCTTTTTAATACAATGGCAACATTCCTGGGAAGTAATAGGAGTGACTTCAGATGGTGCCAAAATTTAAATGAAAAATCTAACTATAGCTGGCTTTGCAGCCTGCTGGCAGCAAACTCTGTGCTTCTGTGGGAGACCAGGTCCAGGACTGAGCTCAGGAATCCTGCCTGGCTGCTGTAGACACCCCTGGAGTGCCTGGGTGATGGTTCCTCAGCCCACCATAGGCTGATGTACCAACCTGACCCACCTCCTGGAAGTGCAGGGAGGTGCAAAGATCAGTGGCAGAATGGCAAAATGTGTATCTTGCTGGACATACAAGGTGTGTGTATGAACATCTGAAGATCCAGTCTGGACTACTTTCTAGACTACTGTTGTCATTTTTATTAATTTTTGTTTCTTATTTCTTTCCACTTATGTCTATACTATTACTTTAGACAGAATGGATATAAAGATGACAATAGCACCTCTCTTCAAGAAAGGTTTTTTCCATTAGGATCTACAGAAACTAGATACATAGTTCATAGGGTTTGGAAGATTATCTTTAAATACAACTCATGTAGTTTAGGTGTCTCTACAGCAGAAGTGTACATAGTTCAATTTTTTGAGAAAAAAAATCAATGGAAAATGCCAATGGAGAAGAAATACACTGCAGGTAAATTTATCTTTTCAGGTGCCTAATAGGCAGGTCCATGTCTTATAGTTAGTCTAATGCACTCTGATTTCTGCTTGGGATAAGCCTTAGCTTTTGCCTGGGAGATACAATGGGCATGTGAATGCATACAGTAATAAATATACAGGCTGTGAGAACAGTCTTGGAAATTGGGAAGTTATCTTAGGCCTAATGCACACATAGTCTGCAATGCTCTTCTTGCCATGAAATCCCTAACATTGCAACCAGGAAAAGCTATGTTTTGCCCTGTGTGGCAAGCACTGAAAGTCAGCACAAAACTCTCAGTCTCTCTTGGCCTGTTAGGATCAACACTGTGGGTGCTGCACATTTTAACAACAACTCAGTCTAATCAGCACAAACTTTAAGCATCTTTCCCCCCTCAGAAATAAAATATAGGTTGAACAGTACTTAGGAGAGTACAAGAAAATAATCATTGGCCATATGCTCAAGTTATGCATATGCCTTAGAGCTTTACTGTAATGTGGCTTAAGCAAAAGGACTAAGATATGGGAAAATTGTAGTAACACAACTGTTTGGATTAAAGTGAACTAAACTTACCTGCCTTCTTCTATTGAGAGCACATTATCATCAGATTAATTTTAAATTAATTTACTGTGATGCTGGGAATTCTTTTTACCAACTTTTAGGAATATAAGCCAGTTTTCAATCCAAATTGTAAACCCTGGAGAAAGGGATTTTGAATAGATCCCCCACTGTAACTAGAATAAGCTAGAATACCAGAAAAAGTGCATGTTGAGATTACTGTTTCATATGAAACAATGCCTTCTCCTCCTTGGTCACATTGTGATTGCTATCCTTTTAAAACATCCAAGCCACCTATATAGACATCTTGCTTTGCTTCTTCATGAGAAAGAAAAAGCACAATGACAAAAATATCTGATAAACCTAATATGAATCGCTTACTTTAATAATTTCAATAAACACATAAAAAAATTATAGAGTGAATGCAGATTGTAAAGCAAGAAAAAAAATTATTTGAAATAATGAATTCATCCCCAGGCAGAGGAGAGTCCAGTACACACTTGTAATGCAATGCAGATTTTGAAGCAATTAGGTTGAACAGATTTTCCCTATACAGTTATGTTTAACTTTACCTTTATAAAAATAAAGGGTTTTTTTAGGAATTCACAGGTACATTTTGCCTCTAATTTGTAATTGTCTTTCTTGTCAAACACTGGATTCACAAAGTATTTCCCTCCATTTCAAACGCTGAAATGCTTGAGTGCACAAACCAAACCCCTACAGTTTCTGCTCTTGTACATCTTCAGGAACTTAACTTTGCCTACTCTGTCTTCTATGCATGTATTTTTTAAGTTTTGAAATTCTTTGAATGTAAATCCATGCACTTATTTTAAACCAAAAAGTAGAAAAGAAAATTACTTGAGATACTTCTCCTGTATCCCTATGCAATGTGTCAATGCAGTGTGTCCATGCAGTAAATTGTTCCTCGTACAATGTATATTTGAGGAAATACAATGTCTGAGAGAGGAATAAAAAGATTAGTCTTCAGTATGTCTTTATCACTGAAAAACAATTTTGATCTAAGTTGGGAGATAGGATAAGGAATAATCAGACTTAATGGGAAGGATCTTAAATTTCATATCATAGCAACTTGCTCTTGCTACCCAAGAAATCCATTAGTCGCTCATTTACTACAGACAACTCATGAGCAAAGCTATTGCCAGGTATTTTCACTGGGATAATCAACTTGCATGGACATTTCTTTAGACAGCATGTTCATTATAACTTAACAAAATCAACCTTATCATAATTACTCAAAAAAATCAGCTTTTATGTTACAGGGATCCTATGATAATTTTGTGTGCGTGTTCAAGTTTCTTCTTGTTCTTTCTGGGGAAGAGTTAATAGTCATTTATTACTGCATTGTATGGATAACTTCATTTGTTTACTGACTGTTATTTAGTTCAATATAAATATATAAAGAAAAAACAAAGACAGCTACAGTTCACAGTCTACAGAATTCTATAATGAAATGCAATGTAAATACCTCTTTTCCATCTACATATTACAGAAAAAGAGGTATAATGGAGGAGGAAGTAGTTTGATCCCTGTCAAAGTAATTTAATGTTTCTTGGATAAACATTTTCTGTAATAGGTATTTATGTTTTCTATAAATAATGTTAATTGTAGATAAATCTAAAAAAACCCCCGAAATCGAAAGCAACAAAAATCCAAACCCAAACCCCTCAAAACAAAACCACCCCCCTCCGCACACCAAACTATTAGTTTTTCAGGCACCAAAAAAGTATATTTTCCTGTATTTAGCTGATTTACCAACCCAGCTCTACTGCCTGTCCATTTTCAATCATAGGTTTGAAGTTACCATCTTTTCAGACCTGCTAGTGGAACTGATCATGTGAGTTATCTCTAACCCATTTTACTTAAGCTAAATTTCCAAAGCCCTCCTGGACAGCATGGTGCACATCTGACATTTCGAGAAATATAAGTATCTTATGGACCATTTTAATATTTTTCACACACATGCTTAGTAAGATTAAAGAAATTGATAAACATTTTCACACTTCTGTCAATTGACAAACACTCAGGAAATAAAGCTGTGATGTTTTTACAGGAAATTCAAGAGATCTAGAACAAGTGGAAAATACTGGGCAGAAAAAAAGACTCTTCATGAGGCTAGTATTTGTATTGTGCAATTAGATCTCTTTTGCAATTACTTAGCACGTCAAAGTGACTTGGAAATAAGAGAGTAAAAAAAGTACTTGTTTCTAGGAAAAAAAGTGTTGACCTGAAGGAAGATTGGTTACAGAATGATCTCTGTGAGACCCACAATATTTTTTACTTCTTATTTCTCTTTTTATTTTCTCTCTCTAGTCCTTGATTAGTATATCCTTTCAAAAATGAGGGTTGGGATTTTCTCCAGTTATGTTCACAGGTTCACAGGTTACTCCAAGTTGGAAGGGACCCACAGGATCATCTTGTCCAACTCCCCACCAACTAGACCATGTCACTGAGCTCTCATCGAGGCTTCTCTTAAACACTTCCAGAATTGGTGACTCCACCACCTCCCTGGGCAGACCATTCCAATGAGAGATCACTCTCTCTGTGAAAAACCTCTTCCTTACATTCAGTCTAAACCTCCCCTGGTGTACCTTAAGGCCATGTTCTCTCATTCTGGTGTCATCAGCCTGAGAGAAGAGATCCTCACCCACCTGGCAGCAACCTCCCCTCAGGCAGCTGTAAACAGCAATTAGGTCGCTTCTGAGCCTCCTTTTCTCCAGGCTGAACAACCCCAGTTCCTGTAGTCACTCCCCATACGCCTTATCCTCCAGTCCCTTCACCATCCTCGTTGCCCTTCTCTGGACCCTCTCAAGCAGCTCAACATCCTTCTTAAACTGGGGAGACCAGAACTGGACACAGTACTCAAGATGTGGTCTGACCAGTGTCGAGTACAGGGGAAGGATCACTTCCCTAGTCCGACTGACCACACTGTTCCTCATCCAGGCCAGCCTTCTGCCCCTCTGACTCATTTTTCGGCACATTGGGACCGCCTGCTCCTGCGCCTTCATGAGCTCATTCTTAAAGTATGTCCAGCCTTCCTGGACCCCCCTGCCATTAAGGGCTGTTTCCCATGGTACCCTCCCAAATGGTTTCTTATACAGTCCAAAGTCTGCCCTCTAGAAATCCAGCATGGACGTTTGGTTCATGCCCTTTCCTGTTACACCGCCGATTGAAAACTCTATGATCTCATGGTCACTACATCCCAGGTTTCCTCCAACCACAATATCGCCAACCAACCCTTTTTTATTTGTAAACAATAGATTGAGCACAGCCTCTCCCCTGGTAGGCTCACTCACCTGTTGCATCAAGAAACAGTCATCAACTATCTCTAGGAACTTTGTAGCAAAGTAGAAAGCATTTTGTAAGTGGAAAAGTGTTAAGGAGAAGTGGATTATTATTTTTTCTTTTTTTTACTGTTCCCATAAGAAAGGCCTTTCATTTTCATTTTTTCTGGTGATTAAAGCATTATAAACACCTTTGGAGCTGGGAACTGGACATGGTAAAGAAGAGGTGTGACCACTGCATTGAACCCTGCATGGGCTGTCTTCCCAGCATGTATGAACTTATGGGTTGACTATATGCCTGACAAATTGTGCCAAAATTCAAACCCTATATCATATCACTAATATATCTTACTGGAGTTTTGCAGATAACATCTATGTCAGATGTTGTGAGTAGCTGTCAAAAAACCCAAAGACCCAAACCCCAACTATTCCCTGTGTTTTATTCTCTGCTTCAAGCCTCACTTTTGTGTTAAAAGTGGCTGTGCCAATATGTCTTTTCTAGTCTTGAAGTATTGATTTCCTGATTCTCTTCCTTCAGATTTCAAAGGCACGGTATGGAAACTGCACAAGTGTGTTCTTTGGCAAGTTTTGTCAGATACCAAGGGCCTTGATGTTGTTTTCCAACCTGACTCCATAAATCTGGCTTTGGTTTTTTCTAGGAGAAAGATGACAAAGAATTCCTGTGAGTTATTTTTCATTTGAAGCACTGATTTTAAACAGAACTGTTCCCTTTTTTTCCCTAACCTCCAGATTTAGCATGTTATATGGTTCCCATCAGGCTACCTGGAGAGGGACCATTCTTGGTTTATGTGGGAGGTGCTGCCTCAGACTGAATGGGAGAGGGCTCCTGCCCCATTAGCAACTTTGCCATCCAAGTGCAGAATTGTGGGGCTAACTGGCCTCACTGAGGCTGCCTCATCCATCCTCCTGTCCCAGAAAAAAATCCACTTTGCATCTTATCCCTAGGAGGTTATCTGAAAGATCTTTCAGGGTGTCAGTGCTCAAAACACTGTGACATTTATTGCTGATCTATTCCAGTGTCTTAAACATTAGAAAGTTTTTCTTCGTATGTAACAATTCTTGGTGCAATTCATGCCAGTCTGACTCATCAATCCCAAAGTTAAACACCTTTATAGTGATATTAAGATGTGGCAAACCTTATAAGGCACCTGAAAAAGGAACACACATACTACTGATTAATTATGTAAAGATATTGAGGGAGTTTGGAGACATAGGACTGACAGTAAATCACTTTATAATATGAAAGACCAGTCCCACATTTTAATGACAGGTTCTCCCTTCTTGGAGTGTGTGTGTAGACTCCTCCTTTAAGTGGGGACACCCCTCAAGGTTATTCTTGAGACTGATTAAAAGAGTCCATGGTAGTTTATTAGTATAGGTGAGTAACATCAATTTCTACTGCATAACTGGTTTTGCTAGCTTTACTATAATTGCTTCAATATTGCTTAAAAAGCAGTGACAATACTATACTAGTAGTTATAGCTATCTGTATTGCTTAGTAATTAATTCTGATTAAGATCTTTTAGTTTAATCATAATCAGAATTAATTTGAATAAATGCTTTATTTTTAAATAAATATGGGTTTTTTGTCATCCTTTATCTTGCAAGACAAAGTTGTATAAAGGTTCAGTCACACCTCAAAAATCCTTTAGACATAAAACATTGACAAAGTCTGGGGCCATACTCAGACTCCTCTCTGAGAAGGAGTTCAGAATCACAGAGTCACAGAATTAGTAAGGTTGGAAAAGACTGCTCTTGGGAAAAACGCCTAAAGCTCGCTCCTGAACACAGGCTTGTCATTAGTCACTTGGCTTGACTTCTACACTTACAGTATAAATACAGTAAGCTGGCAATAACAAAGAGAAAAAACACTCGATGAGAAACAGCGCAGGGAAAATATTAATTTGTGTTTGTGTGCCCTGCAGTTAATTTTACTTTGGATTTTTAACCCCACAGAATCTTTTTGATTCTTGACTGTGGCATCCCAGAGGTTTGATTCTCGCCAGGGAGGCAGTGGTGCCGTTTAAGAAGTGGAATCGGTGATTTTTGTGGGTCCCTCCCAGCTCAGAATATTCTGTGAATCTGTGTATCCAGATGCATCTTGATGCATCATCCATAACCCTAAAACATATTGTTATGGCCAACATTAAGCCAAGTTTAGTGTCTGGATTTTTGAATTGTTAAATTGGGCTTTGGATAATTTACAGGGTCCGTCTAACAAACCCTCACTTCTGCTGCCACCTGTACCCTGCTACGGGATCACGGTCCTCAGCAGGCAGTGTCAGCGGCTACTCACCATGTGAAACCCGTCGGCTAGAATTTTTGCTACGTTGTTGCTGTAACTTTTTCAGGTACCCACGAGATGGTGCTGCTGCGCTTTGGTTGAGCCTTGCAGTAAGACTGGAAACGTGGCAAAGTAGCTGGAGTCAGGAATGCTATAGATGTTGCATATTTCATGTTGCACAGTTACTTTTTTTTACAAATGTAGTCAGAGTTTAATTACCGTGAACAACATATTCATAAAAACATCTTAGTCGAGGACAGTAGAGTAAAATAGACCAATGTTGTTATCTAGTATGTCAACAAGAGGAAGGCTAGCTATTCTTAAATATCAAATTAAGCCTTTAAATTTATAACAAATAATTCCGATCCAACCAAATCTCATCTAGATTAAAACTCTCCATTGTGGACCCTATAATAAAACAATACTACTGTTATGAGAATAGAATATAGCGGTTTTGTTTCTTCTTTGTAAAGAATCAAAAAGGAAGATGGAATCACTTGCTCCTGTCATTTATATAGAAGATAATGACCCACTGGTTTTCAAGAAGATAACAAAATCCTAAAAGATTATGGTTTTTTTTACGCCATATATGCAGCTTTGAGGTCACTGTACTACTCCTGTAATGTAGAAAAAAAAAAAGTATCACAAGTACAAATTTAATCCAGCACAAAATATTTGCATTAAACAGAATGACTAAAGTAGGCAAGCAATATGTGGTAAATGTGATTGCGCTTTAACACCCAGGGAGATGTTGAAGCCTGCCATCTCCTGCACTCTGGTGTCAATCTGCTGCCCAGAGCCACACACAGATTCACAGATTCACAGAATCACACAGACTCACAGAATTCACAGAATTTTGGGCTCCTCAGTTTAAGAAAGATGTGGAGATCCTTGACTGTGTCCAGAGAAGAATGACAAGGATGGTGAAGGGGCTGGAACATAAGCCCTATGAGGAGTGTCTGAGAGAGATGGGGTTGTTCAGTCTGAAGAAGAGGAGGCTGAGGGGAGATCTTATTGCTCTCTTCTCCCCGGTTACCAGTGATAGAACGAGAGGACACAGTCCTAAACTGCGTCAGAGGAGATTTAGACTTGACATTAGAAGGAACTTTTTCACAGAGAGGGTGATCTTTCAGTGGAATGGGCTGCCCAAGGAGGTGGTGGAGTCACTGTCCCTAGAGGTGTTTAAGAAAAGGTTGGATGACGTACTTGGTAGCATGACCTAGATATTAAAGTAGTGTGTTATAGGTAGGATGGGTGTTGGTAGCAGGATAACAACAGGTTAGGTAACAGGTTAGGTTAGGTAACAGGTGACAGGTTGGACTTGATGACCTCTATGGTCTTTTCCAACCTTACTAATTCTGTGATTCTGTGA
>WEKX01016353.1:12071-46234 GCA_013390025.1 Pitta sordida | reverse complement strand
ATGAGCCAGCAGTGTGCCCAGGTGGTGAAGACGGCCACTGTATTAGGAAGAGTGTGGTCAGTCAGACTAGGGAAGATATTCTTCCCCTGTACTCAGTGCTGGTCAGACCACATCTTGAGTACTGTGTCCAGTTCTTGTCTCCCCAGTTGAAGAAGGATGTTGCGCTGCTTGAGATTGTCCAGAGAAGGGCGACAAGGATGGTGAAAGGACTGGAGGACAAGCCCTATGGGGAGCGGCTCCGGGAAATGGGATTGTTCAGCCTGGAGAAGAGGATGTTCAGAGGTGACCTCATTGCTGTTTACAACTACCTGCGAGGAGGTTGCAGTCAGGTGGGTGTGGATCTCTTCTCTCAGGTCGATGACACCAGAATGAGAGGACACGGCCTTAAGCTATGCCAGGGGAGGTTTAGACTGGATGTTAGGAAGAGGTTTTTTCACAGAGAGAGTGATCTCTCATTGGAATGGTCTGCCCAGGGAGGTGGTGGAGTCACCATCCCTCAAGGTGTTTAAGAGAAGACTCGATGGGGTACTCAGCGACATGGTCTAGTAGGTGGGGAGTTGGACTGGATGGTCCGGGTGGTGCCATGGTTTAGGCAATGGGTTGGTGTTGGGTTACTTGATGATCTCCAAGGTCTTTTCCAACCTTGCTAATACTGTGATACTGTGATACTGTGAATTTTTGATATACAGGTAACTGTAGCATCTGTAATTCACACATTGTAACTTTGGGTTTTGTTTTTTTCTTTTTTGAACAAGTCTCTGGACATATCTATTTCAGAATAATAAAAATTTATATGCTAAGCTTGTGAGCATTGTAACTGAATATATTTGTGCATAGATTAAGATATTTATCAGTGAGGGAATTAGAAATTGTGGCAGAAGTGAAAAGAAAACAAGACTGTGGATCTGATGCTGTATTGTTAGCAACAGAAGCTCTGGCTCTTGGTGGTGCTTAGTATCACAGTATCACAGTATCACAGTATAGATAATGCTGGAAAGGACCTTGAAGATCATCTAGTCCAACCTAAATCATCTAATCCCTGTAGGTAAAGGTGAGCAGGCTTCAAAACTCTTTGACATAAGAATTCAAGGCTGTAATGTGGAATTGTCATCTTTCTCCATCTTCCTTCCTTTTTCCAGGTATATTTATACTACTCAACCCTCCAAATGGAGTTCCTATTTGCTCCTGATGCCTCTTATGGTGTTGTTTTTTTCCCAGTCATCTTTATGAATTTGACAAGAAATGCTGCTTATTTGCAGTCCTGCAGTCTTTGTTCTCTAACTTGAACGAATCCTAGGAGCAACCACACAAGTATTTGTTTGTCCCATAGGTTTTCACATCACATACAAATTTGTGCAAAATATCTATACATTTTATTTGACTATGCCATCACAGTGCTACAAAGCACTTATACAGTAATACCTCACTGCATTGCAACTCCTCCATTACGACCTTGCTGGTTTACAAGAAATTTTTCTCACAAATCTGCCTCAGTGGTTTATGGAGCTTTCCGGCCGATGCATATGCTGTGCCTCTACTTTGCCACGGGGTGGCGCCAGCTCTCCCTGTGAGGCGGGACAGGCCTGGCCCCACAGGGAGGGCATGAGGTGTCTTTCACTCCTGTGGCTTTTATGGTCCTGCGGCACCATGCCCTGGCCCTTACAGTGGAAGGCTCACACCAAGGTATGCCCCGGGCAGCTGCTGAGACGCAGCACAGAGCACAGTACTGCCACAAGCCATGCCGTCCCTTGTTACACTAAGCCCAGCCAGGGGACTGACCCCCACCTGGCGCGCGTTACTCTTTCCATGATGTGGTGGTTTGACCCTGACTGGATGCCAGAGATTCATCCACAGCCACTCTCTCACTTCATTTTCTACCCCCCTCCCAATACAAATGGGGGGAGAGAGGAAAAGGAGAAAAAAAAATGAAGGGTTTTTGCTACAGCAGGAATGAGGACTATTAGAAATCTTTAACTGTCACAGGCAAAACAAACTTCAAAGTGGAAATGATGTAAAGGATTTATTTCTAACAAGATCAGAGCTTAATGTGAGATGTATCATCTTAAAGGCAAATTTCTCCCCCATCCCTCTGTCTCTTACAACAGGTATCACAGGAGGCAGGGAGAGACAGGAGTAGGGGAAAACCAGGTAGTTGGTGTTTCTCTGCTGCTGCTCAGGGGAGGAGGCCACTCCCCTGCATTCCATGGGTTCCTTCCCATGGGAGAAAGCTCTTCCATACTCTGCTGCCTGGGGGTCACTCCACAGGGTACAGTTCTTTGAGCACTGGCTTCTCCACTCTGGTCCCATCCCAAAGCACACAGATCCTACCATGTAGAGAGCTCTACTCCAGCATGGACTCCTCTCCATGGGCCACATGTCTCTCCTGGGACTCTGTTCCAGTGTGGGTTCCAGAGGCGTGCAGACTTCCTCCAGGATCCACCCACTCCAACAATGGTTCCTCTCTCCACAGGCTAAAGGAAGATCTTCTGCATCCCCGGGTTCTCTCCATTCCATAGATTGCAGGGAAACAGCCTACTTCACCATGGTCCTCACCACGGGCTGCAGGGAGATGCCTGGTACTCCCCCTCCCCCTCCTTCGGCCCTGGCCTTGGTGCCTGCATTTGCTGTTACAACCTCTCACGGATCTTCTCAGGCAGCCATCTTCTTCTTCCTGTAACATTTTTTCTTCCCTTCTTGAATATGTTATCACAGAGTTGTCTCTGTCTTTCCTGATTGGCCTGGCCTTGGTCGGCAGTGGGTCCAGCCAGGAGCTGGCTGGCATTACCTCTGTCAGCTTGAGGGAGGCTTCCAGCAACTTCTCAAATAAAAGCCTCCACCATGGCCCCCCCACTAGCAGAAAAAGCCTGCCACAGCAAACCCAACACACATGGCTACAGACGGAGAAGGTGGTGCAGTCTGTGCTAGGGTTGTGCACACCCCACACCCCTGGTGATAACATAGCCCCAGGGAAAATGCCCCATGAAAGTGGGGCTCGGCTGGCCGCAGGGGCAGTGGAGCAAGCTCTGTGTCCTGGGACAGGGAAGCCGCAGGACATGCCCACAAGTTAAGGGTTTCCAAGAGTGCCAACCTGAGCCCCGGGACACCCCTTCCCCTCCATGGCCTGGAGCTTTGCCACCGCAGAGGCAGTGTAAGCATGTGAGGTGGCAGCAGTTCAGCAGCGGCTGTGGAAGCAGCTGTGGAAGCAGCAGCATGGCCGAAGAGAAGCCCAGAGATTCTCCGGGCAGACTCCCCAGGCAGAGAGAGCTCAGAAACTCTTCCCTTTCTCCCCTGTGTTGGGAGAGCCTGTGGGGAGGAGCGGAAAATGCTCCCCAATGCTCCTGATTGGCTGGGGATGGAGCGATGGGCGTGACGTGTATGCATATTAATGACTCACACGTTTGTGAATTAGATGTTTTGTGAGACCCTGACAAGACTCATTCCTCACAAAGTGTGAGGCATTACTGTATACTGTTGTTGGTCATATTATTTTAGTTTATGATTAGGTTTGAGGCAATATATTATTAATTATATTCTGATCAATGAACTTTTGTTTTGTAGATATCATAGACATTTTTCTGAGCTGTATAACTGTCATTACAGTACTTTTATTTAGTAGTCATTATTTTCAAATTTGGGACCTATTCTTTTCCTGGAGTATAAATTACCTGTATGACACCTTGACCAAGTGATAGAAGAAAAAAGTATAAAACAACCTTATAAAACTGCAATGTAAAAACCAGAACAACTGTAAGCAATATTGCAAAAGAGAAGGACAGAAAAATAGAAAACATTTTAATTTTGAGTGAATTTGGCAGAGGAAAACTGCAATTTAAGGGAAAAAATATAAAGAAATTATGACAAAGGAAGTATCCACTATATATCTGCCAGAGTTGATGAGTGTCAGGCCTTGTACAACTTTTGAGCAATTCCATTCTTGGAAGTCTGGTCTATTTGTACTTATGACCAACAGCTTAATTTAAAAAACATTGATTTTTGTTTGTTTGTTTTTACTATTCAGCCAACAGGATTTACCTGAATCTTTCTGTTTATGGATGTTGATTGTTCTCACATGCTAATGTATCAAACTGATGTAACTGAGGATCTGTGGTCAGCACAAGCTGGTAGGCAAATTGCCACTTCATTGTACAACAGAGCACAATAGAAATTCCAATCCCATGGGAGATCCTGTGGATGGCATTGATCGCTATGCACAATGGTTGTGCTGCATCTTGCTTAGCTGATGATACCTACAGTATATACTTCTATGCCTGAGCTAATTGCCTTAGAATTTATTTAGTCAGTACTTTTTTTTCATGAAGGAGTAAACATTTTTAGGGTGTCATTCAGGATGAGATAAGGCATATCCACAATGTGCCATATTCTTTCCATTGGTTCTAAAGGCAACTGTGATAACTAGCTTAGGTATCTGTATTTATCAAGACACCCAGTCTGATGCCTAATTCGGGATAATACTGTAATATCTCTGGATTTGCAAGATTTGGGTCTTGTGAGGCTCCTGTGAAACCTTAAATCTGCAAATTCAGGTCGGACATTAACATGGCAAATTATTGCCATGAATATAACAAATTTGCAACACTGAAACATGCTGGGGCCCCTTTAAGGCAGTGGAGGCCTCAGAGTCAGAGCTTTCTCCCTTAAAGTGTGGTGGCTCTGGTCCCTGGGGACAGGAAGTCACCGATCACATACCATAGATGATTGCATACCACAGGTGCTGAGCTGCCCAAAGCACTTTACTTGGGGTTTTGCATAACACCAGATGGCAGAGCACTCTGGACAACACAGGGATTAGCGCTTGCATTCCAATGCAGTTAGCATCGACATCACCTCCCTGACTGACTAGCTATGGAAACAGACACACACAGACACACACGTGCACACAGGGTCCTAGCACAGCTTGGCTGCCTGTCCAGGCTCCTGCCAATGCGGAATGGGACTGCACAGTGTCGTGTTACATTATAAGATGTCCTCCAGTCCTGCAACAGGCAGACAGGGGGCTCATGCTGCCTCTGTCACGGAGTGGGACCATGCCATGTTGTGGAACTACACATTGCATTCACAAATCACTGAATTGGATTCGTGGAGAAATGGCTGAGGTATAACTGTAACAGAAAGTCTCTCAGATGAAGGAGTGTTGTCTGCATCTCAATCTATTTTCCTATGTAGTTGACTAATAAGATTCTAACATTTCTAAATTTAACTTCAAAATTTAACAATATAGCAGGTAGCAAACGACTCAAAATCCAGACCTATTAAGATTCTAGGACATTTGTCATAGCACAAATTCTTCATCTGCATTCCTTGTTTTCAGCATCAGAAAAAAGGGCAGATATGCTTATTTCCTGAGAAAGTAATTTTATATTTGTTTACATTACTTACCTTGTAATTTAGATACAGGTGTTACTCAAATAGATAGAGTTCATAATTTATGTCTACTTTAAAATTTAATTTCTATCTTATTTTTATCTCACATTTGATCTTTCCTGTAAAAATGTGTCTGAGTTTCTTAGTGTGGAAGCATATTTCTTTTAAAATACTGTCTTTGCATTTTTACTAAATTCTACTTTAAAAGGCTACCATAAATGCAATAAGATGTAGTTTATGTCTTGTAAGGAAAACTATTTTATTCTAGGAATGCTATGTTCCCAGTTACAATATTTCTATATGGAAAACAATTTTCCATTCATTTTCTTTTTCATTCAAAGTATCACATAAAGATACTGAAAACATAACAAATTCTTAGAGTTTCATACAAATTTGAAATCCTTTTTAAGTCAATGTGCCAAGAATAAGTAATAGGTTATATCAATTACATGAATACCAGAGTTGATGTGATTTAAAGTAAGATGTAAAAATATAGTTATACCCTGTCTTTCACGAGGAAAGGGACAGCCGTCGTGAAACACTAAACTCGCAAAGCAGTGCAGGTCGTTAATATGTATGCAGGCCACGCCCATTGCCCCCCCCCCCCCCCCCGAACTCCAGGGCTCTGCAGACAATTTCCCCTCCTTCCCGTGGTCTCTTGGCACAGGCAAGCAAATGGAACCGTTTCTGAGTGGTTGCTGTGTGACTGCGTGTGCTCACAGCCCAAACCCCACTCTACTCCCCCCCAGCTGCTGCTGCTGCTGCCACCCTCACTCGAGGTTGGCTGGTGCTGTCCAAGTGCCAAGAGAGGAGCACATGTGTGCCAGGCAGCTCCTAGACGTGGCACCTCAACCACTGCTTATCCAGGACACCTCACGGCTGCAGCCCTGCAGGAGCTTCCCGAGCATGACAAGCGCACCTGCAGGAGGGCTGCCAAGAAACATGACAGTGGGTGGAGGGGGTGGCCTTGGTGCAGGGCAGCAGGGGGCTGATGGCTGGAGCATGGCTTTACTGCCTCATGTTTGAGTGCGATCACCACTAAACCAGGCTGCACTGGCTGCCATGCACTTAGAGTCCCAGGCAGGCTGTTGCAGTTCTGAGCTGTCTCCCGCCTCCTTCTCTGCCAGGAATTTCATCAGCAAAACAGATCCAATTCTCCTCTAATCCATGACAATTTTCTATATATTAGAGAAGAAGGAAGAATTTTTCCTGAGGTCAGTTCCAGCCTCTCATGGCATAGTTCAAGGGGAAGTTACTCTTTCAGCTGTCATGGAAAATCTCAGTACAGTATTTCAGCTTATTTTTCCTTATGGATAAGTGTCTTGCAAGCCTGATGGGCATAATAAGCATGAGAAAATACGATGCTGGAATCACAGCTTATGTGCTGGTGTTCTCATACATTGCAAATTGCTTTACTTGGTAAAATTGTTTGAGGTCTGATGTTACTGCAGACACAATGAAGAATTATATCCAGACTTTTGAAGGCCTAGAATGTTTACCAATTAATTTATTGTTTTAATACAGTATTCCCTTAAATTTCACCACAAAGAATCAAGGGAAGACTATGACATCTTTGCTGGAAAAAGTACCCCAAAGAGGTGAAGCCGCGAATCTTGATGCACAAAGAGGTGAGGAATTACAGTAATAGCTAAAGGTCGTTCCAGAGCTCATTGAACTCAAGGTAAATGTTGCATTTGCCTGTGCTGGAAAGGGTAAGAGTTAAACAGCAGGGAATGGCCATGACAGGAGCTTATAAAGACAAGTCGAAATAAAGCTGAATGAAAAGAATGTGCAAGCAGATCATTAAATTAATCAAGAGAATAGCTCAATGAACAAGAAGATAATGAAAGAAATGAGAACTGAAGTATGTAAGACACATAAATAGAATGTACAACACAAAAATTATCTAGAAGCAGTAGAGGGAAAGTCGTCTTTTAAACAGAAATACAGTCGGCTCTCGAATACCACGGTACCACGGGTCTTGCCCCTGCCCCTGCACAGCCCTCTGTCCACATAGAATGCCAGCTCATTAATATGCAAATTTGCCCTGCACCCCCACACCGACCCCAGTGCTCTAGCACTGTTCCGGCACTGCCTTGCACTGTATGAGTGTTTGTGTCAGCGCTTCCTGGCTTTTCCGTTCAGCTGGGGACGCTGGTGCAGAGAGCTGCACGCACTGCTGTCCCGGTGTCTCTCCAGGTGGGTAGACCTGGTCTCTCCATACTGTCAGCTCGCACAGGCGCAATCGCTAAATGGGCCCCCTTAATTGCAGAAAAATCACACCGTGAAGATGTGAAGCTGCTATCTGGGGGGCGCGAAGTGGAAGACGGTTGACTGTATTAAAAGTTTAACAAAAGTAGAAGTATTAAGGATATAAAGGATATATGTGTGAATTAGTCAATTGACTAAATGCTGCTTAAAAATCTTTTATGTCTTCATTACTGTTCCTAGTTCCCCACTACCACTCCCCTCATTTTTCCTTTTTCCTTCACCAATGTGGTCTTTAATTTTTTTCCTGCAGTGGTCAAGTGTCCATGCATAAGATTATTTCAAAAGGACCATCTATGGTTGGTTTCAAAGGCTGGTCAAGTTTTGTATTTCTATTTTTTACAACTCACAGCTAGAAAAAACTCAAATACTGTATTTTTTACTATAGTAACCACAGTTCCCTCCTGATTTTGACATCAGAAACAAAAATACTGTGATTACTCACATTTGCTCTAAATAATTCATTACTCACTCTCTGCCAATCAGGAAATGCAGCCACATGGCAAGCACAGCCATTAGAGAGAAAACACACTATCAGAGAGGTTTCTATCACACAATCAGAAAAAGTCATCTGAATAAATGAGTTGAAGATCACAGAACAGTTTTTGTTGGAAAGGACTTTAAAGATCAACTCGCCAAGCCACTCTCCATAATTTACCAACAGTCCTGGCTTACTGGTGTTGTGCCACAAGACTGGAAATTGGCCAATGTGACACCCATCCACAAGAAGGGTAGGAAAGATGATCCTAACAACTACAGACCAGTCAGCCTGACCTCAGTCCCATGCAAAGTCATGGAACAGATGGTCTTGTGCGCCATTACACAGCAACTGCAGAACAACCATGACATTGGATCTAGTCAGCATGGATTTCGGAAAGGCAGGTCCTGCCTGAATAACTTGATCTCCTTTTATGATCCAGTGACTCGACTGGTTGATGGCAAAAAGGCTGTGGATGTTGTGTACTTGGACCTCAGCAAAGCCTTTGACACGGTTTCTCACAATAAGCTTCGGGAGAAACTTGTAAAGCACGGGCTGGAAAGGAACGTTTTATGCTGGGTTACAAACTGGTTGGAAGGGCGAGCTCAGAGGGTGGTGGTGAATGGTGCAACATCGGACTGGCGGCCAGTCACCAGCGGAGTCCCACAGGGGTCAGTGTTGGGCCCAGTACTGTTCAACATCTTTATCGATGACATGGACGAGGGAATTCAATCCATCATCAGCAAGTTTGCAGATGATACTAAGCTGGGGGCAAATGTTGAACTGCCGGAGGGTAGGAAGGCCCTCCAGAGGGACCTTGACAGGCTGGAGAGATGGGCAGGCTCCAACAGTATGAGGTTTAACAAGACTAAGTGCCGGGTTCTTCACCTCGGCCATAACAACCCCATGCACCGCTATCGGCTGGGGGAGGAGTGGCTCGAGACTAGCGAAGTGGAGAGAGACTTAGGTGTACTGATCGATAGGAAACTCAATATGAGCCAGCAGTGTGCTCAGGTGGCTAAGAAGGCCAATGGCATCCTGGCCTGCATCAGGAACAGTGTGGTCAGTCGGTCCAGGGAGGTTGTCCTTCCCCTGTACACAGCGCTGGTCAGACCTCATCTTGAGTACTGTGTGCAGTTCTGGGCTCCCCAGTTTAAGAGGGATGTTGAGCTGCTTGAGAGGGTCCAGAGAAGGGCAACGAGGATGGTGAAGGGACTGGAGGGCAGGCCCTATGAGGAGCGACTACAGGAACTGGGACTGTTCAGTCTGGAGAAGAGGAGGCTCAGAGGGGACCTCATTGCTGTTTACAACTACCTGCGGGGAGGTTGCAGCCAGATGGGTGTAGACCTCTTCTTCCAGGCTGACGACACCAGAACGAGAGGGCACGGCCTCAAGCTACGCCAGGGGAGGTTTAATCTTAACGTTAGGAAGCGTTTTTTCACAGAGAGAGTAATTGCGTATTGGAATGGGCTGCCCAGGGAGGTGGTGGAGTCGCCATCCCTGGAGGTGTTTAAGAGAAGACTGGACGAGGAGCTAAGTGACATGGTCTAGCCGGGGGGGTGTAGGGCTGGATGACCCTGGGCCCCTTCCGGCTCGGAGTGGCCTGCTAGACTGTGAGGGATCTAGGTTGGTGTTGTGCTCTGGGATGTACTCTCGGTCTCTGTACGGGTGTTAGGTGGTGAGTTGGACTAGATGATCCTTGTGGGTCCCTTCCAACTCTTAATATTCTGTGATTCTGTGATTCTGTGATCATCAAGTTCTAATCTCCCAACCAAGGACAGGGTCAGTTTCCACTACACCATGTAGCTCAAAGCCGTGTCCAACCTGGCCTTGAACAATTCCAAGGGTGGGGAATCCATGATGTACAAAAGGAACCCCAACAGTGATCTGTACTAAGAAGTAGGCAAGTATGAGTGGAGATACTGTCACTGACTAAATATCATTATAAAACAGAAAATCTTTCCCAGGCGTATATTCTTTTGCACTTTCAGGGGAAACACAAATGTTTTTGAGAAGAAAAAATAAGGTAGTTTTTATCATCTTTACTTTGATTAACACAGTGTCTTTGTGTTCCATTCGTGGCCAAGGATTTTAATATGATAAATTAATTAAATAGATCTTACTGTGATAAATGAATAACATGTTAAATACTTCTCCATGGAAGTACAGCCTATGTTGTTTTGATGTGAGCAAGTATAACAAATTTTTGGACAAGTAGAAGAAGAGATTCAGACAAATTTTTCTGATCTATGATGAACGTTCCTGGGAAATATAAAAAAAGATTGTTTACTTCAAGATATCTTTAAGTATTGATTGATACTTTAAGATATCAATCCATCTTTAAGTTGGATTACTTGGGGTTTTTCTTCTTTTTATTCTCAGAATTTTTGTCTCAGTTTGTGCACATGTCTTATAATGTACTGAATCTTTGTATCCAGGACCTTTCTTAGAAGTAAAAAGTGTCTCCACCTGGCCTGTGGGAGACCCAGGTTTGATTCCCACCAGGGAGACAGTGCTAAGAGTCGGACTCGATGATCCTTGTGGGTCCCTTCCAACCCAGAATATTCTGTGATTCTGTGATTCTGTGAACTAGACTTCTAAAATATAAACATAAATACAACATTAGGATTCAGTTTAAACTTACTGACAATTTTCAAATAGAAATTAATTGCTTTGCCTGAACATTATAAGTCACCAATTGCTGATGGACTGATAGTTTATGAATAGTTAAGACAGTAATCAAAATTTGGAAATCCCTTCTTTAGGAATACAATTTTATCATGGAGTTTAGGATAGATAAGTCCTAAACTAATTTAAATTGTAGCATCTTGCTTCCTCTGACTCTTAGCTAAATAAAACTCTTAGCAGAGATTGAATACTAAAACACAGACAGGTTGTACACTTACAGATTTTCAGCTGGCTTTTCCCCAGCTTCTTCAAAGGGATATTTATTATCTTATAAAACACTTTTTTTATTTTATTCAGTCTTGCTTGGTGAATAGCTAATTTCCTTATTGTGAAAGATTGGTTAATAATACATCTACAACATTATAATTTTATGCAACATTCTTTCTTTCTTGATTTAGAAGTAAGAGGGTGACCTCACAAAATAGTTAATTTAATCTGCAAAAATAACCTGGCAAATTGACTTGCCAGAACTTATATTAGATGAAATCTTTGTTCGATTGAACCTGACTGTCATTAGTGATTCCCTGTAAAAGGCTTAATCTACAGTTGTAAAAAATCTCTACTAATGTTGTCAGGTTTCGTAAAATATCTATTCTACTAAAGAATTAGTGATGCTGATTCTGATGGATTTGCAATATTTGGGTAGAAAATCTGGATCTGTTTCAAATTCTGATGACCTTTTCTATTAAAGTTTGGTAGAACTGAAAAATTGCTTCAGTAATGACTGTGGGTATAAGTCAAGAGTATACGGTTTTAAAAAAAATTTAATTATCACAGTATCACAGTGCTGATAAGGTTGGAAAAGACCTTGAAGATGATCAAGTCCGGCCTATAATCCAACTAAATTCTTCTTCAACTAATTCTTCTAAGAACATGAAATGTTCTGGTTTTCTATGAAAAGCAAGAGTTAAGACTATTAGAATCTTTATAATCAAACACCATTAATATGACTACAATGGAGTTTTTTTACCTAAATAACTATACTCATTATTTTAGATTTCCTATATGACCATATAATAATCTTTACAGCAAGTGTAGGTAGTTCTAAAAATTTCAGTATTAAAGCAACAAATCAATTTGAAATAGATTCAGAAGCCAAATGTATTTAACTTTGCTAAATATTAAACAAAGCTACATCAGCTAAACTGAAAAGTTGAACATTCTTTGTGCATATATGGAAAATTCTCTAAATTCATACAAAGATAACTGAGGACAAATAGGAAGATGATTCTCTACTGCTTAGGTTGTGCACTGTCTGAAGAAGTCTCCCACCAGTCAGAGTGAAATGTTAACTTCAGATCATTTAAAATTAAATACATAGATCAAAGTTCTAGAGAAAAATCAAGCTTTGACTGGGTGCAAAATAGATGCGAATAGCTACTTTCTATTGTGGCTTCTCTATGGTTCTTTTTACTTACAGATAATATTATGAATTGCATGAAGACAAAGAATAGTTTTTAACAATTCAAATATAATAGAATCTATTACTAGCGAATAGATTGTGCTAACCAAAGAACACCAGTTACAACCATGTTTTTTTACTAGGACGAAATTAAAGATAGAAGGCAGATTTATAAAACAAGAAAAGTCTCTTTGAACACCGCATCACAAATTGGTGAGCGTTAATTCAGTTTAAAATTCAAAACCAGATGTTAGAACTCTTCCTTTTAGTTTTCCATTTTATAGTGTTATTAAATACTGATCCTCATCAGAGGCCACAGCAATATATGTATGTATCTGTGTGTGTATTCATTTTTATATGTCCAGAATTCATCTGGTTTACATTGTGATTCTATTCAAACAACGCTAAGCTCTTGTTTGAATACTAATTTTGGTGCATGTTTGAGGACAGTTATCAGACCTTGGACTGTTGTGTTAAGGTATACATATACCTGAAATATATAGAAGTTTATACTCATTTGAAGTATACATATATATATTGTTTATATATATTGTTTTCTGCCGTATCTCAATTTATAATGCTGTCAATATATATTATACAGAAATACGCAGGACACGAAAAACATGTAGTTGGCTACTTCTGCAAACAGGTGTATAAGTATCAATTAATTGCATAGGTGTATTTATTCATATCTTTGTACAAAATACAATGAGGTGCAGTCTGTGCTACGTATAGCTGATTTACAAGAACTTTTTAAACATTTAAATCCTTAAAACCTATTCAGTAAAGCTTGATTTTGAACATTGTGCTTGTAATCATGTATCAACATACCATGCTTTCATTTTTGCTTTTAAATTTAATAAGTGAATTCAAAAGTAATTCTTATTTTTAAGCAAAATGCCAGCACTGGAAATAATTTTAATAGAGAAGAGGACGTTCCCAGGAGGTGTTTAAGAGAAGACTGGACGAGGAGCTTAGTGACATGGTCTAGCTGGGGGGTGTAGGGCTGGATGACACTGGGCCCCTTCCGGCTCGGAGTGGCCTGCTAGACTTTGAGGGATCTAGGTTGGTGTTATGCTCTGGGATGTGCTCTCGGTCTCTGTACGGGTGTTAGGTGGTGAGTTGGACTAGATGATCCTTGTGGGTCCCTTCCAACTCATAATATTCTGTGATTCTGTGACATGGGAACAGGCTTCTGATACTGTTGTTGATATTACATAGACTATGAACACATAGACAGCAGTTCCAAAGAGGCAATAATAATTGCCTATTTAAATTGCGCTGTTTGTTTTGCATCATAATAAATAAATAAACATGTTAATGGGCCAAATAACTTGTTCCATATAAAAAAGGTCAGCTGTCACAATGCATGCTATCACTTTGCAATGGTTCTTATATGGTTGTGTCCTGGTTTAGGTTTTTTGCTGCTCTGGCAGCAAGGGGGTTAACAGCTCAGCTCTTGACTAGGACTCAGTCACTGCCATGGCATTCACGGTTAAAGAAATAGGGATGCCTCTGTGAATAACCATATTTGGGAGAGAAGAAAAAAAAAAAACAACTTAGCAGCAAGATGCAGTGTGCCGGACCAGGACCTATATGGAGAGGCTGAAAGCTGTGAAGGTGCCCCAGGCCTACTAGAGAAGGGGTAGGAAGAATTCCAGGCATCCCACTGCTGCTTGTGGAAAGGAACATGGTGCAAACCTCTGGAAGAGAGAGAGAGAAACCAGTGACGCAGTATCCACTGAAGCCACAACTGAAGATGGAGAACCATGCTTCAAAAGCTGCAGATGTTTTTTGGAGCCCAGAAACACTTGGCTGCCGGAGCTGAGCTCGGCAGAGTTCCTTTTGGACAGACGTTTTGTGACAGAATTGCATTGTGGTAGTATCTGATCCATGTACTTTGGGATGGACTCATATATGAAGCAGCAGAGTAGCACTTAAAACACTGCATACTGTGTTGTGACTCTCAGACAACAGAGAATGGAAGAAATGTCATCCGTGAGTCAAGATCTCACTTGGGAAAGGGTCATAAAAGACTTTTCCTCTCATGAGAGAGAGAGAACTTTATGGAAGGGCAGAGGGATGGTTCCTAAACCAAATCTGGTCAGAAATACTAACTTGCCTGGCTTATTCCCCACCCTATTCCCTCTTTGTTTCCTGGTTGAAAAAAGGGAATATGAGATCTGTTGTAAGAGAAGGAGGGGTGGGGGGGAAAGGTTGCCTTTAAAATGATGCTTCTCACATTAATCTCTGATCTTGTTAGTTAATAAATAAATCCTTTATATTCTTTACTTGTAGTTTGCCTTGCTTTTTCCTGTGACCAGTTTTATTTTTCCAGTTTTTTTCTTTCAGGAGAGGTTGTGGGTGAATCTCTGGCATCCAGCCAGGGTCAAACCACAACGGGTTGGTTTGAGTTGTGTCTATTGCATTGTAAATCATTAGGACAATATTTAATTAGCTTTTAGAAATCTCACATTTTCTTAGTCAACACTGTAAGAATATCAAAGTTGCTCTTGGCAGTATCTTTTTTTTAAGTAGTGCAATCAAAGAAAAATAATTTGCATCCTTTTAGCACGTCCACATCAGGCTAGGATAGTCAGTACATTTCTCAGGTATTATGAAAATTTCTACCCTACAGTTATAAATTATTAGTTAAGAGTAAAAGCTTTGTCAGGGAACAATGCAAGTCTGAGTATGAGATGAACTACAAAAGGATCCCGTAACCCCATCATTTTGCTATTGCTGCTTGTATGGTGACTCATTCCAGTGGGTTTTGTTTCTCTAGAAAACTGCAGCTAGGTCATCCACAGAAAGTCACACATTTGCTATATTTCAGCTACTGCACTCTGAGTCACTCAAATCCTCCAGACAGTGGAAAATGAAAAGTAGGACAAGCACACAGACAGACAGAAATGATGGAACATGAGGCATCCACTGAAAGATGGAGCTTGATAAGATGAACTAGGGCTCAGGATCAGCAGTCAGGAGTTGAGAACTGATTATACATACTTTATTTCAAGGCAGACACCACTGGAAATTTTTGGATCAAAGCAGTCCATAAGGCTTAATGTTACATCAAAAATCTTGTTATAGGTGGAAGGAAACACTTCAGGTATATGGAGATAGGAATTGATAGAATTAATGTTTTAACAATCTAAAAGTCAAAATATAATATTGGATGAGATTTATATTCCTTTTTCTTCTGGACCTTACCTTTGAGAGTTTCAATGTCTCTCAAAAATTGTATATGTAAGCAGATGACACATGATATGTCCTTAATATCCTAGGACTTTCATGGGGAGGAATATGATGTTCATGGTGGGATTCCCCTCCCCTGAACTTGGGGGTCCTACTCAGGCAATTTTTGTATTCTTGTATTCTTTGTATTCTTGTCGTCATTTGACCTTGTCTGGATGCCAGAGATTCACATACAACCTGTCCCGGAGGAGAAAAAAAAACTATCACAGGCAAAAAAAGACTAGCTACAGGTGAGAAATAGAAAGGATTTATTTATTAACTAACAAGATCAGAGATTAATGTGAGAAGCATCATTTTAAAGGCAACCATTTCCCCCCACCCCTCCTTCTCTTTCAACAGATCTCATATTCCCTTTTTCGACCAGGATACGAAGAGGGAACAGGGATAGGGGTGAAACCAGGCTTGTGGGTATTTCTGACCAGACTTAAGGTAGGAACCATCTCTCTGCCAATCCATAAAGTTCTCTATCTCATGAGAGGAAAAGTCTTTCATGATCCTTTCCCAAGTGAGATCTTGACCCAGGGACAACAGCTCTTCCATTCTCTGTTGCCTGAGAGTCATAACACAGGATGCAGTTTGTTGAGTACTGGCTATTGCTGCATCATTATGAGCCCACCCCAAGGTACATTGATCAGATCCTACCACAATGCAATTCTGTCACAAAACGTCTGTCCAAAGAATCTCTGTCAAGCTCAGCTCCGGCAGCCAAGTGTTTCTGAGCTCCCAAAAACATCTGCAGCTGTTGCAGCATGATTCTCCATCTTCAGTTGTCAACTCAGGTGGATTCTGCATCACTGGTTTCTTTCTCTCTATTCCATAGGTTTGCATCATGGTCCATTCCACAAGCAGCAGCGGGATGCCTGGAACCCTCTCTACCCCTTCTCTGGCCGGCCTAGTCATGCCTTCATAGCTTTCAGCTTCTCCACATAGGCCCTGCTCTGGCAATCTACATCTTGTTACTAATTTTTTTTTTTCCCTTTCTCAAATATATTGTTCACAGAGACGTCTCTGTCTCCTTCTGGTCATGACCTTGGTCTCCATACCAGCGAGACAGGCCCAGGCAGAAGCTATTAACCCCCTCGCTGCCAGAGGAAAAAGAAAGCAAACCATGGCACTTACCCTGAACTCCTGCTGTCTGGCTGGTCCCAGCTGAGTGTGAGCATGGCCCCACAGCCTCCCCAGGCTCAGCTACAGCAGCTCTACTAATCTGGGCAATGTCCCCCTGGGTTTGCCAAATCTTTCCTACGGAGGCACTGGTACAGCTCAGACACAGGCAAAGGAGCTGACAGGCACTAGGGTCCAAGGTAGGAGCTGAAATCAGTCCAGCCCAGCTCCCTCCAAGTGGAGCCCAGGTCAGGCCTGAGATCTGTGCTTACAGCTCAGGATAGTGTATGATTTTTTACTAAGACTGACAAATCTTACTGGTCAGGCTACGCAACGTGCTTTGCTCAAGCTTTGATTTCAGATTCTGGAAGTCCGAAAGAATATTCAGTCTTCTTCTACAAATGTGCAAATGAACAGATATTTTATCAGGTAACTAGTAAATTTTAATGTGTAGAATAACATCGGGACAAAATTTCGTCCTCCTGGTGACACCACCCAGATGCAGACATGGCTAAGTGGGACACTCTTTTGTACTTAATAAAGATAGGAGATATTGTACCTAGTTTAAAAGCAATCTGCAGCAAAGGATGTTCTGGAATGGTTACATAGGACTCCATGGACCAAGTGGATTGTAATAATTGACCAGAATGCAGTGTGGGAGGTCTCACCAAATGCAGCCCTAAATGCTTCTGCAAGGACTCTGGCAACAGAAATTCCTGTTACTAATTAGACTGTCATCAACCATCTGAGTTGAGAGATTTAATGCCTCACACAAAGAATTATGCCAAGATTTCTTTTTTTTTTTTTTAAAGGAACACTCATGAGTTTATAAGTGTCATTGCAGTAGTGTGCCAAATATATATTCAAATGAAAGACAGGACATGTAGTTTACAAATAAACACACACTATTCATTTGAATAAGGGTGTGATGGATTGCCCTTGCCTGATTTCCAAGCATTTGCCAAGTTGCACTCACAAACCCTTCTACTCAGAAGGGGAAGGAGTGAAACAAAAATGAAAAACGCACAGGCCAAGGTAAAGATTCAAAATATTATATTCCATAATGTTCCATATAATGCCTTCTTTGCCTCTGTTTTTAACAGCAAGACAGATTGTCTGCAGGACAACTGAACTTCTGAACTGGATTATGAAGTATGGATACAGTACAACCCACTTGTAATCCAGGAGAAGGTAGTCAGAGACTTGCTGAGCCGCATGGATCCTCATAAGTCCATGGGAACAGATGGGATCCAGCCTAGGAGCTGGCAGATGAACTCACTAAGCTTCTCTCCATAATTTTTCAATAATCCTAGCTCAATGTTAACATACCGGAAGGCTGGAAATTGGCTATGTGACACCCATCCACAAGAAGGCCCGTAAAGATGATTCGAGTAATTATAGACCTGTCAGCCTGATCTCAGTCCCGCGTAAAATTATGGAACAGATAATCCTGTGGACAATTATGCAGCACCTGCAAAATAACCATGACATTAGACCTAGTCAGTACGGATTTAGGAGAGGTAGGTCCTGCCTGACCAAGCTGATCTCCTTTTATGAACTAGTATATTACCTGGTTGACAATAGAAAGGCTGTGGATGTTGTGTACTTGGATATTAGCAAAGCCTTTGACATGGTTTCCCATGGTAAGCTTCAGGAGAAACTCTCAGAGCGTGGATTGGATAGGAACATTCTGTGTTGGGTTAGGAATTGATTGCATGGACGAGCCCAGAGAGTATTGGTAAATGGTGTCAATTCAACTGGCAGCCAGTCACTAGTGGAGTCCCATAGAAGTCGCTCAGTGTTAGGCCAGGTACTGTTTAATATCTTTATTGATTATATGGATGAGGGAATTGAGTCTACCATTAAAAAGTTTGTAGATGATACCAAGTTGTGGGCAAATGTTGAACTACCAGAGGGTAGAAAGACCCTTCAGAGGAACCTTGACAGACTAGAGAAATGGACAGATTCTATTAGTATGAGATTTAACATATCTAAGGTCTGAGTTCTTCACTTTGGACATAATAACCCCATGCATCGCTGTCGGCTGGAGGATGAGTGGCTAGAGAGTGGTCANGCCAGGGAGATAGTGTTAAGAGTTGGACTCGATGATCCTTGTGGGTCCCTTCCAACTCAGAATATTCTGTGATTCTGTAAAGAGGCCAAATGGCCTTCTGGCCTGTATCAGGAAAAGTGTGGGCAGCAGGACGAGGGAAGTTATTCTTCCATTATACTCAGAGCTGGTCAGATCACATCTTGAGTACTGTGTCCAGTTCTGGGCTCACCAGTTTAAGAAAATATCAAATTGCTTGAGAGGGTCCAGAGAAGGGTGACAAGGATTGTGAAAGGGTTGAAGACCAAACCCTATGGGGAGTGACTGTGGGAGCTGGGGAGGCGGGACAAAGTTAAGGTCTCCCAGGCTCCAAGAGCACCAACCAAAGCCCAGGGACACCCCTTCTCCACTGCAGCGGCAGAGCTTCCCCACCATGAAAGCAGTGCAAGCATGAGTGGAGGCAGCAGCCCGGTGGCCCGGTGGCAGCTGTGGAAGCAGCAGCATGGCCAAAAAGAAGCCAAGGGATCCTTCAGGGAGTCTTCCCAGGCAGAGAGGTCTCAGAAATGCTTCCCTTTGCTGCCCTGAGAGTCCGTGGGGAGGATTGGAAAATGCTCCCCAGTGATCCGGAGTGGTTGGGTGTGGAGTGATGGGCGTAGCCTGTATGCACATTAATGACCCGCTCATGTTTGCAAATCAGACATTTTGCGAGACCCTGACAAGACCCCTTCCTTGCGAAGGGTAAGGTATTACTGTATTCATTCTGCAAGGGAAATTCATAACACTACACTAATTCTTTATACTGTACAGCCCTAAGCTCCAAAATGTACCCAAGCTTCATTTTCTTCAGAGCTTAGTAACATGTTATAGCAACACATCTACATAAACATAGTTCTACCAATAAACTCAGGAGAAATGTGCATAAAAGGAAAAAAAATATAATTAGAGAAGAAAATAAGAGAGGAAGAAGTTAAAGTAAGATCATCAAAACATATTTAAGAGGTAGGAAGAAACCTAAAGGTTTTTCAGAAACCAGCAAAATCATTGCACAACTACTAGGTTTTTTTTTACTATTGGTAATGAACGAAGACATCAAAACAACGCAAAATATGAAATGTAGCTTTCTACACTCATATTTGCTAGGAAGGGCAATGAGAAAATTTCTTGATTCAAAGAGAATTTTTGTAAGAAATTAATGAGTGGACTTAATAAAGGTTGATGCCTCAAAGAAAGATATTATTGACCAACTCAAAAAAATTCCAGGGCAGTAAATCACTGGGACCAGATGGTGCTGGTGAAAGAATTCTGAAGGAACTGAGGTGTGAAATAGCAGAGGTAGCAATGAAGATATGTAATATACCCTTAATAAACTACACATTGTTCCCAAAGATTGCAAAGTTGTTATCTTAGGTTAAAAATAAAATAAAAATGCTATATATGATCCTTTGCATTAGGGACCAGTGGGCCTTATATTTGCTCCGGGAAATCACAGAATCACAGAATCACAGAATATTATGAGTTGGAAGGGACCCACAAGGATCATCTAGTCCAACTCACCACCTAACACCCGTACAGAGTCCGAGAGCACATCCCAGAGCGTAACACCACCTAGATCCCTCACAGTCTAGCAGGCCACTCCGAGCCGGAAGGGACCCAGGGTCATCCAGCCCTGCACCCCCCGGCTAGACCATGTCACTAAGCTCCTCATCCAGTCTTCTCTTAAACACCGCCAGGGAAGGCGACTCCACCACCTCCCTGGGCAGCCCATTCCAATACGCAATTACTCTCTCTGTGAAAAACCGCTTCCTAACGTTAAGATTGAACCTCTAGGTCTGAATTTAATTAAAGACATCATCCATGCAATTATAGCCCAATAGGGTATGGCTTCTGTAAGGACAAACCTTTCAAACATCCTACAGGTTTTAAATGAAACTGGTAAAGAGATTGATGCTTCTTAATTGACCAGAGGAATAGGGTTTTAGAGGGATTCTTCAGCCTGGAGAAGAGGAGGCTGAAAGGTGACCTCATTGCTGTTCACAACTACCTGAGGGGAGGTTGCAGTCATGTGGATGTGAATCCCTTCTCTCGGGCTGCCAGCACCAGAACAAGAGGAGACGGTCTCAGGCTGTGTCATGGGAGGTTTAGAGTGGATGTTAGGAAGAGCTTTTTCACAGAGAGAGTGATCTCTCTGTGGAATGGTCTGCCCAGGGAGGTGGTGGAGTCACCATCCCTGGAGGTGTTTAAGAAAAGACTGGATGAGGAACTCAGTGACATGATCTAGATAGTGGGATGATGAGATGGGGAGTCGGTTATAAAAAAAACCAAACAAACAAATAAATGATGATATGACCCTGAGATTGGCTCAGATAGATAAAACATGGTGCTCATGGCAACAGGGTTATGGGTTCGATCCCTATATCGGAATTCACTTATGAGTTAGACTCAATGGTCCTTGAGGGTCCCTTTCAACTCAGAATATTCTGTGATTCTGTGACTGATTTACAAAACTTAGAAGGCTTCCATCTAGTTTGGATTTTTTTTTTATACTACTCCTAAACTTCAACAAAATACTATGCTTGGGATAACATAACACCCAATTAGTGTTATAATCAGCTACCTGATGCTTTGCTTCAATCTTTTTCATTAGTGCAAAGCCCTCATTGAACTTCCACCTCTTTGTTCCTCCTCCATCCCGCTTCTTTTCAAATAAATACTATGTCATAGACTGTGGAGTTCCATTCTATACACCCTAGAGTGCAATGAGCTGTTCTTCAGGCAATACTTCATTACAAATGTTAAAGAGCAGTAACAACAATTTAATGCAAAACACTATCACATCAGAAGAAGCTCCGGTTCTTACTTGAAAGAGGATAATATGTTTGCCTGTTTTATGATGATTAATTTTTTTACTCTTATGAAAGAGTTATCTGGTACAAATCAATATGTTTTCACATTCTTATTAGTTGCTCATGTAAATCACTAGTACATTTATAAGCGTTTATTCTTGACATACTGTATGTTATAGATTCGAAACAAATTATTTTTCAACGTGGTATAAACAGACGGGAGAAGTCAGTTATGCAGGTTGTTGAGTTTAACAATAATAACACATCTGTCTTCATATCCTTTTCTGACTGTACTTTTCTGACTCTTTTGTAATGCAAGTAACAGTAATGCAAACATAATGCTGAGCTTAATTGCCTTACAAAATCTTTATTCATTTTTCAATATGCATTTTACTCACTCAATTGTTCAATAACAGGTAGTTTGCTATGTGGAGATGATATTTTTAATATGTAAGGCAACTTATAGAGTATGAGTGCATGCAGTACAGAGCTGCTATATAGGTCATTGACCTGTATGGAAATTAATGAAGAAAGCTCATTAACTTATGAGTGCTAGCGAAAAAAATGAGACATGCAAGCAATGCAAATACATTGTTTATCTATGTAAAACTTCTCTATATACATAAAATCCCGGTCAAAAATCAGTATTATTTTTTTACCCAGCAATCGTTCTATTACAGGTATAAAAACCAAAACCAGGCAAACATGAAAATAATCTTCAGGTTTATTCATTATCACTTCGAGTAATATTTAAAAATTAAAAGCTACCAATCACTTTTTAAAAAGCTACCAAAGACTTTTAAAACAACACTCACATGTAAATTCAAATGTAATTAAACCAATATCGGCTCTCAGTTCTGAAGTCATCTTAATTATGTCTAATTGAACTTTATGAGGTGCACATAGGTCTACTCCTCAAGCCTGAAAAGGTCCCTCTGAATGACATTCCTTCCTTCAAGTGAATCAACTGCAGTGCTCAGCTCCGTATCATCTGCAAACCTGTTGGGAGTCCACTCAATCCCAGTGTCTATGTAATTGATAAATATATTTAATAGTAATGGTCCCAGTACAGGCCTCTGAGGGCCAATACTTATTACTAGTCTCCTTTTGGACATAGTGTTGTTGACTGCAAGTCTTTGGGTACTGACATCTATTGTATTCTTTATTCATCACATACTCCATCCATCAAAACCATATGTCTCCCATTTAGAGACAATGTTGTGTGGGACCACTTCAAAGGCTTTTCATAAGTCAAGGTATATAATATCCATAGCTCTTCCCTCATCCACTGATGTGGTCAGTTCATCATAGAAGGTCACCAGATTAGTCAGGCACAATTTCCCCTCTGTAAAACCGTGCTTGCTGCCTGTAATCACTTCTCTGGCATCCATATGCCATGACAAAGCTTTCACAAGAATCTGTTTCATAACCTTATTGGGCATAGAGACAAGGCTGACTAGACAGTAGCTCCCATGAGCCTACTTTTTATATAGGTTATAAATCTACTAAAATTTTGGACATATGAATTAGTATAACTTTCAAATTCTTGAAACATATACGTAAATGCTACTAGTATTTTATTAAATACGTACTTTTTGACATAGGTGTTGTGGAAAGTACTGTATACTTTTTTACATACATACTTTAGATTTCAAGTGATGAAGAATCCACTAACATCCACTGGCTATTTCAGTGATTGATACTGTGTGCTGGATTTCAACACTAAATTAGTCTGCCTTCTGCTTTTAATTCATTTTAGTTTCATGTACTTGAAATCTGATTCCATGAGACATCTATTGTGTCTGTTGGGATTTTTATTTTCTAGATATCGTTAGCATTTTAAATAGTTAAAAATCTGTTATAATCAAATTGCTTAAACTATTTTATAAAGTTTAACTGGCTAAGCCATTCACTTTAAATTCTGCAATGGGGTTTCCAAAACTTGTGTCATTCTTCTAGTTCTTTTCTAATTTCTGAATTATTTTTTTATATCCTTTAGAGCAGTAAAAGTAAGGACTAAGGATTATAAATGGATACACTGAAAAAATTTTAACAGCTGAAAATCTGTATCTGAAAGAGTATGAAGTATCCTTTAACACATCTAATCTTTGCCAGTCTTTGTCATCTCTATATTCACACCTAATATCACCGAAGGGTTGTACAATATTTCAAAATGTATGTTCAGTTTAGCCATTTATTATGTTGACTTTTGCAACATAATTTGCTTTATCGTGATCATCTTCCTGCAAGAGTAATAGAAATGTTATGTTTGTACCTGTGTCATTCGAGCCATTTATTATGTCCTGCAGGACTGGCCATTCCAACAATGCTGGTATGTCCTTCAGGGTGCCAGATTATATGTAATGATCTACTCAGCTTTATGAAAAATCAGTAGCATTAGAGGTCTTATTTTCTTTTAGAATTAATAGGGTAAAAACTATTGAAACCTACAGATCTAAGAAAAAATTACTTTTCTATTTAGTAATTTTCCTAATTATTTCTGAAATAAAAAATGTGTCTATTTCATTGAAACCATGAATTTGTCATTGAAATCTCTTGCAGGTGCAGTAGGAAAGTGTTTAACATCTTATACCATCATCCCATGTAATTTTTAATCTTCTATGGTCTTTATTTAAAGACAATTGTAAAGAACAAAAAACTGCAGCATCACAACATTACACTTTCTGATGTTCAAAGTAACATTACTTTTCCTGTATTCTCTTGTGCACTGTCTTTTACATCCTTGGTTGAATTCTTAAATGCATTTCTTCATTGACACAGTCACCTCTACTTGTGGCCTACATCAACAGAGAAATGCATAACACCTGCATACGACATACTCCTAGTCTACTAATGGCTTTGGCGAAAAATCTCATGAAAACTTGTCAATATGATGAGGATCGAAATACATAAAAAATCAGGGCTGTAACAAGGACAGGGAAAGAATTGTGTGGTACCTTTGTTGTCATTGCTGTTGGTTATTGTCACATAAAAAGAAATACTGAAGCTCTATAAATGCATGGTTGGGGAAAAAAAGGCAAGAAAAACAAAAGGGACAGCTCCAGGAATATTATGGTCAAGATTTAGAATTACCTCTTTATGCTCTGCTCTTCTTTTTATGATAAGTATTGGTTCTTTCGGTCACGTTAAATTCAAAATGTTAGGAGACAGGTGAAAGCAAGCAGATTATCACCTACTGCTTCCAGATGGTGTAACTACATAGAATCTTCTGGCAGCTTTGTAAGCAAGAAGGAAGTGATCACGATTGGCCATTTCAGCACTAAATTCATGCATATTTCCCTCGATATCTGCAGTTGCATCCCTAATGGGAGCTGACAGAATGTAAATGAGTTTCTAAAGAAACCAGCAAAAGTGGCAATTTTTCTCATTTAATCTTCAGATGAGCTGTCTGTCTCCCAGATGCTGAACTTCATTAGAATTCTGAAACTAATTTCACCTATCAGCACATGATTATTGGTTTGAGTGAGGTTTTTGGGATACACTGTGTAAAAATCACTCTACAATGCAGAGTTGGCTCAATTAAAAAAAAAAAAATCAAATAACAGTGGCAGGTTTCAGAACAGTCAGTTCTTACCCTGAACGAAACTTGCATCCATCTTTAGAGAATGGTAACATTTCATCCTATACAGATCAGCAATGTAACAAAAATGTGATATGTAGGAAGGATTGGAAGAGAATATACTTTATTTATTAGCATGAAAAAAGTTCAAAAAGAGTAATATTTTTGCCCAATGACAAAAGCCAATATCCAGCAAGGATGGCTGTGTTTACCCAAATAAAATTCAAGCATTAATAAGATTTAAATTATGAAGAAGTAGAATATACTGCAAAAATATAGAACCACTATTTGGCTCTTCTAGGTAAAGTGTGACAGTTTTAAATATTAACATTAAATAAATATTATATTTTCCATCTCTTCCCTAAAGTCACACTTTTCTCACCTCCAATATTAATTATTCTGTCACTCACTCTTAATCAAGCAATCAGCTATTATGATCACTGATGTCATCACAGATTTGTCATACAAATGTACATACACAAAGCAAGTGGAAAAAAAAATTAGTTTTGTACATTTTAATTTATCCAGGAAATTATACATGTCGGCAGGAGATGGCTAGAATTGTTATCATGGCTGTGTGTCCTTGGCACTGGACAATTGGATTTTGCTGTGATTGCCTCCTCATTTATTATCAACAAATCTGTTCTCTGTCATCTATTTACCTCTGTATTTTGTCTTTATGAATCAGTACGTACTCATAACATTTCTCTCACTACTTTCATTTGTGAAGTCAAGTTTTCACTAATCTGATGCTCTCTTAAAGTGCAGTCCATTTCTCACAATAATTCAGTTTCTACCTAGTTATCAGTTACATCACAAATAATTTGTCTTTGTTGATCCATCTCTTATTTGCTCAGCTGACGTGATTTACCTCTATTATGTAGGAGTAACAGAATGGCTAATAGTCTCAACTTGCAGCCTGTTTCTTGTAAAGAAAATCCTTTTCCACTGTGATATTATTGAATGGGTCATAGCAGCCTTGAAATTTCTAAGTGACTTTGCCTAGTATTTTACATTCCCTTTCTTTCTCCCAAAAGAGCATTTCTCTCAACTTGCCACACAGCATTTCAATTGCTTCCAACTCTGATTTCTCTCACTTTAACTTAATGCAATTTTATACCAGGAACCTCTGGTACATGTGTTAAGGGGCCAAAGAGGTACTGAGCAGAGAGAACAATGTTTATTTCTTATCCCTCAGTCTCATGACACGTGGCAATTTGAAAAAGGTAAATATACCACATCAGAGATAAGCATTATCTGATACACTGGCCACTAGACATATAGCATAAAAGAAAAGAAACAAGCTAACACTAAAAATGAATATCCGTTACTCAAGGTCAGATGGTTATTTACTTCTAACAAATCAGGATGTCCCAGGAAATAAATAGAACTTATTTAATAGAGGAGGACTTGGAGATAAAATATCTTCATATTCCCTTTTCATTTCAATGGCCAATGGAGCACAAAGATTTCTTAAAAAAATAAATAAAATTAAACTAAAGAACAAGGAATAATCATACAGATTCACACAACTGTCTCTTATGTTTTCTAATTAAAACTCAACAGCCATTTTCCAATTAAGCACTTATAAAAAATGAAAGGTAAAATTTCCTCTAGTTTAATTCTAGTGGACATACACTGGGTTTGAGAGGCAGGCCTGTGTGAACCTCATGAACTTCAACAAGACCAAGTGCAAGGTCCTGCAAGTGGCTTTGGGCAATTGTAATCAATACAAGTTTGGCAGAGAATTGACTGAGAGCAGCACTGGGGAGAACTTGAGGGTTTGGGTTGGTGAGCCTTAAGCTATGCCAGGAGAGGTCTAGACTGGATGTTAGGAAGAGTTTTTTCACAGAGAGAGGGATCTCTCAGTGGAATGGTCTGCCCAGGGAGGAGGTGGAGTCACCATCCCTGGAGGTGTTTAAGAGAAGACTCGATGAGGAACTCAGTGACATGGTCTAGGCAATGGGAGGCTCGGATGGATGGAGCATGGTGCCCATGGATCCAGGCTTGTGGGTTTGATCCCTGGGTGAACGTTCACTTGGGAGTTCGACTAGATGATCCTGTGCATCCAACTTGAAATGTCCTGTGAACTTGTGAATGTGAAGCTGGACATGACCCAGCAATGTACAATTGCAGTCCAAGCCAATCCTATCATGGACTGAATAAAGAGGTGTGGCCAGCAGGTTGAGGGAGGTGATTCTTCCCCTCTACTCCACTCTAGTGAGACTGCTCTAGCTGTGCCCAGCTCTGGGACCACTAACATAAGAAACACTTGGACATGTTAGAGACAGTCCAGAGGATGGCCATGAAGGTCACCAGAGAGCTGGAGCACCTCTCCTATGAAAACAGGATGAGAGAATTGGGACTGCACAGTCTGGAGAAGAGAAGGCTCCAGGGAGACCTTACAGCAGGCTTCCAGTACCTGGAGGGGGCCTACAAGAAAGTTGGAGAGGGACTTTTCACAAGAACACATAGTGACAGGACAAGAGGTAATGGCTTCAAACTGAAATATAGCAGCTTTAGATTAGATATTAAGACAGAATTCACCACAGTGAGGGTGGTGAGGCACTGGAACAAGTTAGCCAGAGAAATTGCGGATGCCCCATCCCTGGGAGTGTTCAATGCCAAGTTGAACGTAGCTTTGAGCTACCTGGTCTGGTAAAAGGTATTCCTGGCATGTCAAAGGGCTTGGAACTTGATGGTCTTTAAGGCTCCTTCCAACTCAAACCATTCTATGATTCTACATCACAGAATGAATGGTGAGAAAAGGTATGCCATGTTCTATGTGTAGATTCACATCATAGGCTTAAAAAAGCTAAGTTTGAAAAACACTACAAGATAGATAATGACAGAATCACAGAATCACAGAATATTATGAGTTGGAAGGGACCCACAAGGATCATCTAGTCCAACTCACCATCTAACACCCGTAAGGAGACCGAGAGCACATTGCAGAGTATAACACCAACCTAGATCCCTCACAGTCTAGCAGGCCACTCCGAGCCGGAAGGGGCCCAACGTCATCCAGCCCTACACCTCCCGGCTAGACCATGTCACTAAGCTCCTCGTCCAGTCTTCTCTTAAACACCTCCAGGGATGGTGACTCCACCACCTCCCTGGGCAGCCCATTCCAATATGCAATTACTCTCTCTGTGAAAAACCACTTCCTAATGTTAAGATTGAACCTCCCCTGGCGTAGCTTGAGGCCGTGCCCTCTCGTTCTGGTGTCGTCAGCCTGGAAGATGACAATAGCCTACAGCTTGTATGGAAAACTCATAACTCTACCAGATATCATTTTTCCAAACTACCATATGTAGAAATTGTTTATTACACAACTGTACCTTTTGAATTTGTGACTTCTTTACTGAAGGTTCTGCAGGATAACTAGAGAAAGTCATTATAATTCCATACATATCAAGTGACTTTAAAACGACTCTTTTTCATTTCACATATTCATGCATCTGGTGTAGCTAATAACCCATAAAACACATTTACAGTCAATATAACCTGCTTTAAAATTATATTTGTCCCCCGTACAACAAACTCCATTTACTGCAGTTGCTTCCACAGGTTATCACTATACTGATTAAATACAGTGGCCTTCTGGTATCTAAACAGGACCTAGAAGAAATCTGGGAAAGAACCTTTTAGAAGAGCATGCAGTGACAGGACAAGGTGGATTGGCTTTAACCTAAGAGAGGACAGGTTTAAATTAGATGTTAGAAAGAATTTCTTTACTGAGAATGCTGTGAGGCACTGGAACAAGTCGCCCAGAGAAGTTGTGGATGTTCCATCCCTAGAGGTGTTCAAGGCCAAGCTGGATGCAGTTCTGATTAACCTGGTCTAGTGGAAGATGTTTCTACACATGGCAGCAGGGTTAGAACTACATGATCCTTAAGGTCCCTTTCAACTTAAACCATTGTATGATTAATTCTATGAGAGTAAAGTCAATGGCAAAGGATTTGACACATTGTAGAAGTAAGGGAATCTTAATAATGTATTCCTTGTGCAACCATAGGCTCTTTCTTGATGAATGTCCTTTTTTATTATTGTTTTATTGCTTACTTTAATTCCTATAATGAGTGTAAAAAGTACAAAACTATTCTTTGCGAAAGATTTCATAACTAACAAGAAATGGTGTCTTGGTTTAAGACCAGTAAAGGGTTATTTACCACTCCTTGGATGAGAGATCGTTAGAGATGTAACAGGATTTATTTACAAGAGAAAAGAGAAAGGGAACAGGGAAATATAAAATGGGAAAGTAATTTGTGTGCAACTGATATCAACAGTGGGGAACACAAAAACCAAAGCTTCCCCCTCCCCCACGTGACGAAACCTACTCCCAGCGCGATGGAGAAAAGGTTTGGTTTAGTGGCTCTCACTAACTGCACTTCTGTTCCTGGTGGAAAACTCATTGATGATTCCTAATCTCATAATGAGAAAACCAGGTCCTGGGAACAGATGTTGTCACATAAGTTATTAATATGTACTGTGTTTTAAGAAAAAAATCCCACAATAATACTCTAAAAGATAATAATTAAAGGATGAGAAGAAGCACTCTATTAACTAACATTGAAATGAAAAGCTCCTTGAATTTCATATGTAGTTGAAGATTAGACAGCTATGAGCAGCACGAAATATTTGTATCACAAGGATACGAGTTATTTTAATTGTTCGGTTCTAATAGCAAACTCTTACCTCCTCACATGATTATGGTTACCTGAGTAGTCAATATTTTTTAAAGGAAGTCAAGTTTTAAAGTTTTCAAGGTCAGTTCAAGTATCACTACTATTTCCCTGAAATCATTGAGACGACTTACCTTGTTTCCAAACCTGTCAGATCAATCATAGAAGCATCTAATCAGAAAAAGCAACAAAAGTGAAACTGAGGTTATATTAAATTATTCTGAATTGTTTTTTCTTTTTATTCTTATTTTTTCCACGTCATACAACTTTTGATGGGTTTGGTTTTTTTTTTTTTTTTGCCAGATAAATTAGACATGGATTTAGGCTATTCAAGATAAATCAGGACACAGGTGTTATGGCATTTCACTTGCTTTTACAAAAATACATTAGGAAAGAGCATGAATCTTTGCTACATTCTGCTGCCTGTGAAATGGCTTATATTGAAAAATCACAGAAAAATAAATAACTTTATTTCAGACTACTTTACTCTTTATCAGCTTTATAAACAATGAGTACAGTCAGCCCTGCACGAACTGACAGTCATGAATACTCAAATTAGGCAGTCATGAATATTCAAATCAACCCCCACACCACGCCACAGAGACCATGGGTGCACTGCTTTGCCTGCACTGTGCCTCCCCTGCTCCCCTCCCCTCCTGCCATGCCCACTCTGCTCTGAGCGAGGAGGCTTCATGCAGTTATGAAAGATTTACACACTCTCAGGTCAAATATGGTGTCTGAGACTTTCTTGGGGTAGACATCTACCCTGGGAATGGAGAGACCAGGTCTACCCACCCACAGAGACAACAGCACAGTAGTGTGGGCGGCTCCCTGCACCAGTGTGCCTAGCTGAGTGGAAAAGGGGTTTTTCCTGGCGTGGGGTGGCCGAGCGGAAAAGCCAGGAAACACTAACACAAAAACCAATACACAGCAAGGCAATGCCAAAACAGTGCTGGAGTGCCAGGGGCGGTGTGAGGGTCCGGGGCAAATTTGCATATTAATGAGCTGCCATTTTATGCGGACAGAGGACTGCGCAGGGGGGCAACAAGACCAGCAGTACCATGGTATTCGAGGGCCAATTTTATTATACAGGACCACTACTGTCCCGGTTTGGGTTTTTCCTCTGGCAGCGAGGAGGGTTAACAACTCCTGCCTGGACCTCGGTGGCTGCCATGGAGATCAAGGTCATGACAAGATAGAGACATCTCTGTGAACAACATACTTGAGAAAGAAAAAAAAGGTAGTAACAGAAAAGTAGATGGCTGGACAAGAGTCTGTGAGAAGCTGAGAGCTATGAAGGCACCATGGCCAGGCCGGCTGGAGGAGGGGTAGGAAGGGTTCCAGGCATCTCGCTGCTGCTTGTAGAATGGACCATAGTGAAACAGACTGTCTGCCTGCAAACCTATGGACTAGAGAGAGAGAAAAAAGAGGTGCAGAATCCACCTGAGGCCACAGTTGAAGATGGAGGATCAACCTGGAAAGCTGCAGATGTCTTAGAACCCAGAAACATGGAGCCGGAGCTGAGAGCTCAGCAGAGATCCTTTGGACAGACATTTAGTGACAGAATTGCATTATGGTAGCATATGAACTATGTACTTTAGGATGGGCTCATATATGAAGCCACAAAGCCAGTACTTAAAAAACTGCATCCTGTGATGTGACTCTCAGGCAACAGAGAATGGAAGAGCTGTAGCCCCTGGGTCAAGATCTCATTTGGGAAAGGGTCATGAAAGACTTTTTCTCTCCTGAGAAAGAGAACGTTAAGGAAAGAGAGAGAGATGGTTTCCTACCCTAAAACTGGTAAGAAATACCAACGTGCCTGGTTTTACCCCTGCCCCTGTTCCCCCTTTGTCTCCTGGAAAAAAAGGGAATATGAGATCCGTTGTAAGAGAAGGAGGGGTGGGGGAGAAAAGGTTGCCTTTAAAATTATGCTTCTCACATTAAGCTCTGATCTTGTTAGTTAATAAATAAATCCTTTATATTCCTCACTTGTAGCTTGCCTTGTTTTGCCTGTGATAAGTTTTTTTCCCAGTTTCTTCTCCAGGAGAGGTTGTGGGTGAATCTCTGGCATCCAGCCAGGGTCAAACCATGAGAAATACCTACGGGAAAACTTAATTTACATAAATATGCTTCACGAATGGAATTTGTATTTTTTCCATCCTTTTTTCTGGCTTTCTAGAACTATGAATGTGGCTCTGAAGCTTTTTCATAGTATCATTCACAGTGGTAAGTTATACTTATTCATTTGTTTAATTAGTTCATTTATCAAATGGATATGCTCCATTGTAGAGAAGTCTGATTAAAAGCCTGTCTTTTCTGTCAGTTGGTTAGACTCCAGCTCAGCTTTGAGTTGATTTCACTAAAACCATCCAAAAACCTTACAGAATGAAGATATGAGCCTGATCCATCTCCAGCTCCTCCCGTATTGTTCACAGGAACATTAATAACAAGTAATTTTTCTGAAATTACAGAAAATGAGGAATTTTCTTTCATTTGTTTGCTGAGGACAGAGTTAAAATTGGCCTTATTATAGTTGTTATTTATACTGCAGTTGGTTTCATTATGCATGCTGCAAATGTGTAATATAGGCTCTTTCAAAAACCTTAAATTCTAAAGACAGGAGGAAAAGGGTGAAACAAGAAATAGAGACAGAGTGAAGTGAGTGCTTAGAGACCACATAGCAAGTGACAACAGAACCAAAAATAAAACAACTCTCATATTTCAGTTCACATTGTCTCCAAAATCCCCAGTAAAAACTCATAAATTCTCTGAAATAAGTTCTCTAAATGTTGAATATCAACTTTCTAGCTGTGAATTGAGTGAACATCTGTTGTTTTCTTGGCAACAGTTCCAGCCATTTTGAGGCACTTAATATATTTTGTTCCTTTTCAATATTTATCATGGTAGCTCACACAAATGTAATTTAATGTAAAATTTAAATGTAATTTAAATTTTCCTGACATAAAGAACATATTTTCACCTAAAGGTTGAATAGAATGGGGACAGGAGCAGATCAAACTACATGTGCATTTGTAATATTTATGCACATTTTGGTTGAAAACAATGCATATTGAAGGAAATCAACGAAGTATATTTGTGTTGTGAAAAGCAAGAGTGAAACAGTACCCACAAGATGGGTTCTCTCACAAAGGCTGCATTTAGTAGACTTTGAGTAAATAAATATTAGTCAAAGAATCAGTGATTTTGGCAAGCAATTTTGACAATTGCTCAAGAAACGTTTACATTCTTATAGAGATGATGATTGGATCTTTCTTATCAATATATCTTTTCTAAAGTAAATTATAGCCTAAAGCAGTGGCAGAGCAAAACTAATGCCAGCAGATCAGCTGCAGTGCAAATAGAACATGGTTACTGGGAATGACTAACAGCAAACATAGGTATTGGAAGTAATTACAGGAGAACTATGTCATGGAGACTGATGAGGTATCTGTCTCCTCAGAAATAAGGTTATAGTTAACATAAGTGGCTTATGGTGAATAGCTGTCAGGACTTGGTAATTTTGGTGAGGCCACTCTACAAATTTTGCATTTGGCCTGTCTTCTTAGAGCTGTGAAAACTCACCAGGTCTTTCAAGGATAAAGAGCAAGTGACATGAAACAAGAGAAGAAAGCAATGAGAGGCTTCTCCATTTGATAACATTATACATCCATTGAAAATATTTGTGATTTGTGTGTAATTCATAATATTATTTGAGTATCACTTTTCTTAAAATAACATATTTGAGACTCAAATGAGGCTAAATAAAGATCCAGTACTAAAAACAACCTTAGTGATTTAGAACTCATCTGTGAGGTTTACTGAACTCAGTCACAGTGTTCAGACTGAGTAAAGAAACTTGAGAGGTTCTTGGCTCTAGGTCCATGTTTTAGTTGTAAAACTACCCCATATAAAGCCAAGATTTAAGTCACAGAATCACACAATCACAGAATATTCTGAGTTGGAAGGGACCCACAAGGATCATCGAGTCCAACTCTTAACACTGTCTCCCTGGCGGGAATCGAACCCGGGTCTCCCACACGCCAGGTGGGGACACTTACCACTGTACTAAAGTGGATTCAAGTCGTCCTATTCTCATCCAAGACCTTAATTTTTCTGGGAAATAAGTCTGGAAGTACAGGACAGAAGGAAATAGGAACAGATTGGAGTTGGTTCCTGGACAGGAATTGGAAGAGACAAATTGCTGCACTCTGCCACTCTGCACGAGAGTATGTACGCAGCTGCAGAAAGCAGCAAACTATTTTCTTGCTAAATTAGGGGCTCAAAGAGCATGAATATCAGGATTATAGCCAAATGCTCTAAAGTTACCGTTCACTAAACTTTAAAAATTTGGGAGTTTAGGCTTTAGTGACTTTTCTGGGTGGGTTTTGCTTTTTGTGGGGTTGTTTTGTTTGGTGGGCTGCGTTT
>WEKX01016350.1:82085-94018 GCA_013390025.1 Pitta sordida | reverse complement strand
CCAGAGAAGAGCAACAGGGATGGTGAAAGGACTGGTGAACAAGCCCTATGGGGAGAGACTGCCGGAACTGGGACTGTTCAGCCTGGAATAGAGGGGGCTGAGAAGTGACCTGATTGCTGTTTACAGTTGTAAACAGCAATCAAGTCACTTCTCAGGTAGTTACCTGAAGGGAGGTTGCAGTCGAGTGGGTGTGAATCTCTTCTCTCAGGGTGCCAGCACCAGAACGAGAGGACATGGCCTTAAGCTACGCCAGGGGAAGTTTAGGCTGGATGTTAGGAAGAGTTTTTTCACAGAGAGAGTGATCTCTCATTGGAATGGTCTGCCCAGGGAGGTGGTGGAGTCACTATCCCTGGAGGTGTTTAAGAGAAGACTCGATGAGGAACTCAATGACATGATCTAGATGATGGGAGGCTTGGGTGGATGGAGCGTGGTGCCCATGGCTCCAGGTTTGTGGGTTCAATCCCTGTGTAGGCATTCACTTGGGACTTGGACTAGATGAACCTTGTGGGTCCCTTCCAACTTGGAATATCTTGTGAACTTGTGACTGTGGGGATCCTTATCCTACAGGCCATTGTATTTTAACATGGCAGTGGTCCTTTGCTGCCTAAGATGGTGCTTATTTTCTTCCCTTCCCTTTCCTTTGAAACGTGAAATGAAGCCCAAAACTTTAGTATACATGTATATTTTTATTTCACTATGTCCTAAAAGCATCTAAATATATATGTGTCCTGTTCACTGTGGTTTATAGAGGACCAAATTGTATATCAGTACATGTGATTCTATGTTCATCAGTGAAGTAGGACTGGAAGGAAAAATGAATAAATTTTCATGATGAAATGCATACTAATCACTATACAAATAAGAGCATTGTAAAACTTGTATCCAATTTCCAGGTTTATGACCATACAGACTTAAAGAGTATAGAAAAATAAAACATTACCAGTAATTGATAAGAAGATAGAGTAAGGAGACAATTATGCATCCATGTTTTACTTATAGTTTTTCTTTAGGGTTTTTTGTTTGTTTGTTTTTTGAAGCTACAAATGGGAAAAAAAAAACTTGCTGTAGATTTTACCACAGTTGCATAATAAAAGTTGTCTTGATACACAGGTATGTAAGATACAGTACTTATAAAAAGGCAGTCAAATTACAGAAGGATATTTGCTGCCTTGTTATCTGCTTTATTTTGTCATGTGTTGAACCAACTATCTTCTGTTATGATTAACTCAAAAAATAATGGTGTCTGTGTGACATCAAATCCCATGAATACAAACTCCAGCATTAGTGACTCATTTTTGCACACCTTTTTTCCAATCACCTGCCCTTGTCAATCAAGTGCTTTTTTCTTTCAAACTCCTCAGATTTTATTCACACCTCATATTAAGTTTGTTGCATGGCCAGTGGGTTTCCTTTTCCAAATTAACTGTATGTAACTGAGATTAGGAGCTTTGGTGTAGTGATGTGTCAGGATCTTCAACACAGGCAAATGAGGCACATAGGTTCAGAATGTGTCTGATGCAATAATAAGATTAATTCATCAAGGAGCTGTGAAGTTTACAAGTGGATGCAAATGGTAATGATTAGCAGAGTTTTTCCAGAGGAACACTGACTTTTTGTTTACATTTGTGATTATTTTACCTGAAAATTCACTTAAATGCAGGAAATATGTGCAGGTAGATTTCTAGATCATATAACTTTGATTCTTCCTTGAATATAATTTCTTGAAAACAGAACATAAATTTGTAACTAACAAAGAACTGAAACTAATGTTTTTGTTTCTGGTGATCTGCTTTTCAGTGTGGACATTAGACCATTGTGTCCTTAGCAGACTGAATGCACCTGTTTCAAGGAGGACTCTGAAAATACAGTGAAAATCAGAAAAATGGACAAAATAGAATGGTTATACTTGTGTGAATTCAGAAATACAACATATAGGAACCATGCTGAGTGTTTCATAGCACTTTCTGGACACGTAAATTGATGAAGTTCTTTCACTCGTGCTTCTGTGAGCTCTGCACAGCAAGAGACATTCCATTCCTTTACTGGCATTGATAAATGAGTTGAATTATTAGGACTGAAAACATCAGAAACAGAAAGAATTTGGCATGATTATCAAATCAATCTGTAGCAAATTTTAGGACAAATAACAGCGTGGTCTTTCAAATACGCCAAAGTAAACAGCTTGCATTAAGGGCACTAAGGAGACAATAAAAGCTGCATCCATGTAGTGCTATTTGAGGTTTCTTTTCAGAATATCAGTTTTCAGAATATTACTGCCCTTCAAACACTATGACTATATCACGGTACAGAGATGAATTGTGAATGCACCAGAGGGCAGATTATATTGAATATCACAAGAAATGTGATCTCCTGAGGTAATGCCAGTGAAGTTCATTTTCGACAGGGAATTTTAAGGATTCAAGGGTCTGTCCATCCCCACAAGGATATCACAGTATACAAATACCAAGCTGGTTATGAGGAACTGTGAGTGCATGGACCTTTGGCAATTAAAATCACAATATAGGGTAGAAGAGGTCTACAAATTGGCTGAAGGTTTGGTGTCTGCTTCCCTGCAAGCCTTCCTGTCTGAAGAAGAGAAAGACAGTTCACACTCCCTTTGCTCCAGGATGCACTGCCTTTTCCAGACTGGCATGTTCGTATTTTGGAGAAGAGAACATTTGTTTGCAATTACAAAATTGTTTTGTCTCTGGTTTTCCCACTAAAAAATTTGGCATAAAATGTGTCCTATGGTTAGTTTGCATTTCCTCTCATTTATTAATAATATCCATTGCTTTTACCTTTTTTTTTTTCTTTGAGAACTGATTCAATTATTTACTATATGTTGCTGGCATGCCTAACAAGATGAAGCTGAGGTGCTGCAGTGTTCCTGCAGTACAACTGAGCAATAATAGTGCTGATAGTAATCAAAGGATTGGTTTGTTTAATAAATTTAGACGAGAACTTGTTTGGCTGACTTAGAACAGAGTGAATGCTGCCTGACATTTTCCAGGGAGATGTTAATCATACTGTCTTCCTAGAAAAAATAAGCAAAATAAGGGAAAAAGAGAACTACAGAGTAGTTAGTGCCCTTGGGGAAGGGAGAATATATAGCTGCTACTGTGAAAAACTGTGGAAGACTGGAGTGGCCAAAGATGTTAAATGGCTATTAGATGTTCGAGGCTGTCACAACAGTAAACTGTTATGGCCATCTCAATATCAAAAAGACATGAAGAATTCAGAAATAAAATAACAAGCACATTTATGTTCTGAAAAATATACTTTTTTTTTTAAGATATCACAGAACTAACTCACTTTTTTTGTTTGATTTGTCCTTGGTTTTGTTTGTTTTTTTTCCAAAAGTATATATAGTTCCAATTTAATAATAATGGTTTTCTCTGGAAAACTTTTCACTGAAGGAAGTTTAAGACATTTGAGAACCATTTGCTTAACCACATTAAGTGGGCCTCTGAGAAGCAATGAAGAGTTGCTGTTGCAGTTTAGAGTAAGATTCTGGCATTTTCTTCCCCTCCCCTACCAAATCCGATAGAATAATCTCTTTCCTCAAAGGGAAATGACAAAAAAAAAGAAGAAAATTATTTATTAACTAAAATACACATATTTATAACTGAAATCCCTGCTCCAGAGAGCTTAGGAACAACACCTCCCCTCCCCCCTCCCCTATTTTGAAAATATCTGTTCAGTTTTCCTCCCCCAGACCAGAGAGAGTGGGGGGAAAGGACGGGAACCAGGTTCCTGGCTAGATGTGAAGCCTCCCAAAGTAAATGGCTGAGATTTTCCCAGTTCAGATATGTCTATGGAAAAGAGTCCAGTTCCTCTGATCTCCAGGGAAAGCTGGAAAACAAAAAGTAGCTCAGATCACCCCCACGCTGTGCCACCGAGCCGCTGCTGCAATGTCTCATTCCATTTTCCAGGATCTACCATCGTCACTGAGGGGGAAAAAGGTGCTACAGACAGCACCACCTGAACACAGCAATATGGAGTACAAAATACAAATGTGCATTCACCGCACACATTACAATGCCAACCTATGACAGTTGCCCAAGTGAGCACTCAATGAAAGGCACTGGTCAATTAATATAACCCTATACAACTACTTTGCACATAAATTAATGTCAGGAGAGGCAAAGCAGAGCTGGATAAAACCTACTGCATATATTCTGCTAGCTGGACAAAAAGCATTCATTTTGCAACTGGAGTCCGTTCTCATCTGCTGTAGATCTGTTCCCATCTGCAATAACCTGAATGGCTTAATACATAATATGAACCATAATAGTTCAGGGTCAGCAAGACACGTAGGGGCACATGGCAGGCAGGAAGGTGTCCTGCTGGACAAATCCTGCCTGACCTGTGTAGTGGTCTTCTACAACGGAGTGACTGTATCAGTGGGCAAGGGAAGAGCTACTGATGTAATCTATCCGGACTTCTGTTAAGCCTTTGACACAGCCCCTTGCAACATCCTTCTGTCAAAATTAAAGAGATACAGATTTGATGGATGGACTATTCAGGAGATAAGGAATTGGTTGGATGGTTGCATCCAGAGAGTAGCGCTCTGTGACTGTGGATGGACATAGGCTGTAATTCGTGTTCCTCAGGGGTCCATACTGGGGCCTGTGCAATTTAATGTCTTCCATGATGCTATTCAGAGGGACCTGGACAAACTCATGAAGTGGACCCATGGGAACCTCATGAGAGGCCAAGTACAAGGGGCTGCACCTGGGCTTGGTATCAGTAAAGGCTGAGGGATGAAGGGATTGAGAGCAGCCCTGTAGTGAAGAACTTGGGGGTACTGGTGGATGAAAGCAGGACATGACCTGGCAATGTGTGCTTGGATCCCAGAAAGCCAAACAAATCCTGGGCTGCATAAAAAAAAAAAAAAAGTGAGCAGCAGGTCAAGGAAGATGACTGTGTCCGTCTTCTCCACTCTGTCTCTGGCAGGGTCACCTGTTGAGGCAGCTGCATAGGAGGAACATGAAGATAATTAGAGGGATGAAGCATCTCTTGCCTGAAGACAGGGTGAAATCACCATCCATGGAGGTATTTAAGAGATGTATAGATATCGTGTTTAGGACATGGTTTAGTGGAGGTGGACTTACAGTGCTGGGTTAATGAGTGGACCTGATGGTCTTGGAAGACTTTTCCAACATAAATAAAGGGTTACTAGATGACCCTTGTGGGTCCCTTCCAACTCTCAATATTCTGTGATTCTGTTAATGTAGATGAAGTGATTACATTATTGAAAGACAGTATTATCACAATGAGGTTTCTGCATAGTTACTTTGTCTAATGGACATCCATTCTATTATGGTATTGCACAGGTTGTGCAATTTCCACATCCAGTGTAGAAAGCAGAATATCTTGCAGCTGACCTTTAACCACTTACAGTGAGTCTAGTCTCCCTAGTGAGGTATTCCATTTTCAGCTTCAGAGAACTGGATGCTCTGAAAGCTTGATCTGATCAGATGCTATTATGAAACACCAAATTTGTGCGTTAAAATTGATACAGAGAGCAAATGAAAACAGAAGTAGAAATGTCACACTTAATGGACCAGATTTTCATTTTATTCCCATCAGTTATTGCAATGCAGCATCATTAGTTTAGCACAATTCTGTCGTAAATAGGCAATCATGACATTATCATGGTTAGAGAGGAAGCACTATCTGGTAAATAGAAAAGAAAAATTATTTAATATGCTGTAATGAGAGCCAGTTATTTTCTGCATGATCTCAGGAAAGTGTCTTAGACTCTGTCATTTTATTTTCTTGTGATTTAAGTAGGTCACAGTAACACTTTGCTACCTTGTTGGATTGTTGGAAGGATAATTAAAATATCTCAAGCTCTTTGATACCTTCAGGTAAAAGGAGTAAATAAATATAACTACATAATTTTTCTAGGTGGTTTGAAAAAAGAGGTTGCAGTTGGCAGAAATTTATTATAATTTCAGTGGTTGGCATAATGAGCCTACATCAAGGTCTTGTTATATGAAACTTATAATTGAGTGTATATGTTAGATCTTAATGTTTTAAAAGGAACTGGATTAGTGTGGTTCAAGAACAGACTAATTAATTTTTGTTAATTGAATGTGAAAGATTGGACAACTCTAGCATGTGGGGAGTCCTGCATTATTATAATTATGAATTAATAATGATAAAATCTACACTTGAAGGGTATGGGAAAAGTGACTGTAAGTCACTACTTAATTTCTACTTTTCTGTCTTCTTGGTGTTTTTGCTTTCCACAAATCAAAGAATCTAGGAAGTTATTCATATTTACAGTTGGGTGCTGTATTTTTTTCTCTGTTACCACTAATATAACAAATATTCTGTCTTCAAGTCTGCTTTTTTTCCCAACACACATTGACTGATAGGATTTGTGAGGTTAAAGGATTATTGTGAAACCTTGCCGAATTACATTTACTAATATCTAATCTAAGTGAGCCTTCAACATCTTAATCCTGTGACTTCTCGTCCTGTCCTTCACAGGAATGCAGTATGAGTTAGTTTTTTCCACTTTTTTTGGCAATATTTTATATATGAGCATACAAACGTTTTCTTTCATTTAGTCTAAAAAATCGTGATTCTTTCAACTTCCTATGGCAGGCCATATTTTCTGAACCAAGTCATATTTGCTGCTGCTCTTGCTTTAACTGATTCTGTTCAACTAACTCCTTTGAAGTTACTGTCTGGGGTTCCAGTCTGGTTTCGAGGCAAATATATGTACCTCAGGAGCGGAATAAAGGGACTGCAAGTAAGAAAAATAGTCTTACCAACAAAATTCTACTTCCAGCCCTAAAATTACATTGATTAATATAGCATGAACGAGACTATAATCATATAATGATATAATGAGAATATAATAAGATCCCAGGTCATGCAAGATTAACATTTTTTGTGTTCTTAAGAGTAGTTCAGTGCTGCTAAATCAAAAGTTCCAAAGAGTATGATTTGGGATAAAAGCCCTTGCAGATTTAATTAATCCTTTTGTTAGCTATTTGGATTTGTCCCTTGTCATGCTGCTTTCTCTTTGGCTCTAGGGATTGGAAACTTAATTTAGTTTCTTATGGAGCCTACATTATTACTGTATTCAAAGAATCTAGGACTATAATATCACAAAACTTATGATTAAGTTTAGAAAATTGGTGACATTAGTAATTTTCTTACAGAATATCAATTTGAGAGCCATTGATTTGTTACATAATTCCATTTCTATATAATTGCTGGTAATCTACAGAAGCTTTGTAAAATCAACTGAGCTTTCTCTCACAGAGTTTCAGTCAGTTATGATTTCTTTATATTTTCTGTTTTATTCAGAATTTTTACCAACTTTCCCACTTTCAGGTGACAGAGTTTCAAGTTGAAATAGCCAGTATATAAAATGCAGAAAACAAAAGTTAAAACATGAAGGATGTTTAATTCTGTATGTGGATTTTTCTGCATACGTAGTTTCACATATCAGAAATATGTTTGTTACTTCTATAGGTAGTTTTCCAACTGTAAAGGATCTAAAACAGTGGAGGATCATTGAGATTGCTTTCTGTAGTATGTATTTTCGATTTACTATTAATCTGTTTGTGATTCTGAAAGACTTGTTACAAAATCTATTAAAACACATGGCAGACTTCCACAGGTTTTGAATCCATCCTTAAATAACTAATAACATCGACAATGTATTTTCACTTGAGAGCATAATGTTGGCATAGTACTTTTTGTGTCTCATATGGATGAAGCTGCTGACTGGTTTGTCTAAGCCAGCTCAATTTTAATAGAAAAATTCAATCTATGACTTATATATCCTCCAAGATTGACATGTTTTCATTGCTTGGTACTGGTGAAAATCTGTCTTGATTTACAATCTATTAATTCTCAGTAAGATACTGAGATTTTGCTGTGTTTATGTCAAGGCAGGATTTGGTCCAATGTCCTAAATTTATTTGTGTGTGTTCTTAAAGACCAGTTTCCATTCAGGAATGGAAATCCACAAATGCATTTTTTAGAAAACAGTGGTAATTTGCTAAGAGCTTAACAATAGTTTTGCATCTTTAATACATTCTCAGCTCTAAAGCACGACCATAAAACATCGATAATTCTCATAATATGGAGAGATTATAAAAATCTCTAACCTGCAGAGCATTGTCTTCTGTTGCAGAGTATTTGCCACAGAGGCCATAATGATAACTTCAGAAATGTTTGTTTTCACTATAAAGAATGCAAAGGCACATTTGAAATCAGTGGCATGAGATGTCTATAAGCTATAGTGATAATCCTTTAAAATACTCTAGCTGAATATTTGCACATCTAAACCCCCTCAAAATCTTGCAGCATGGTATCAAACAAATATAAAAACTCTAGCAAGCTGTGTGATATCTACTGAGATGCATAGTAACATCTGTTCATGCATGGTGTCTAGTTCACTGCTTGTTGAAAAAACAAATTCTGCATATTAAGAAATAGTTTGGAGAACTGAGATGAGAAGTTAATGCTCCAGAAGTTTTAATGAAGACAAAATTCCTCAGTATTTAGCTGCAGATACATTGCAGGGATCTAGAGGCCTCCTGTTCCACTAAATTTTTCTTGGTGACGTGTAAGAGTCTGGAAGCTTTAAAGGTGGAGCTCTAATGAGCTATCTTGTTTGGGACAGGATGAAGCTCTTAAGAATCCAAGTGCAGAGGTAACTAATGTTAGTGCCTGCACTTTCATTAGTCAGACAGTAATTTCATGAATAAACAGTTACTTTAGCTGCTGTGTTTAATCCTCTGTAATCACAGAGTTCAAAAGTCGAGGAATCTGAAGTTTTTCTGAGACTGTTGGTTGTTGCAGAGGAAGCAAGTACGTTGGCATGGAACCAGGCAAGTAACTATCAAAAAAGTAATGTGAATGAAAGACTCTGGAATAACAATTTTTACAGAAAATTTCTGACCAGCAGACGTGTCATTTACTCTTTCTTGGTATGAATGGGAAGCACAGTCAAAAATAGACTGCCTGTAGCTGATGTATGAAATTATATGGCACTAGAAATTCAGTTTCTCCAAGAATACACAGAAATGCATTTCTGGTCCATCTTATTCTGCTGTCTATGGTATTAAGCTTGTGAGATAATGAAAGCCATGTTCTGCTGCTCTCCAAGCATACAGTGGGGTAATTAGGAAAGGTGAAATCATAGAATGCAAAATAAAAAAGACTCTCCCAAATAAATGTCTTCAAGGTGTTTGATAGTGTTTCAAGATACTTGAAGTATTTTCATGGTGTTTAAATAGTCTGCAATTGAAATTATTTACAGTTATGTTGAAATACTTTGAAAAGGCCAAACATCAACAGGAGTTTCTGGGTAATATATGATTGTTCAGTTGTAGATGTAAGGTAGGGCAAGGAGTTTCTGGGAAAAAACCCAGGACAAACAGATGAATTCGTAATTTAATCTGAACAAGCCATGCTAATTCCTAACTTTAACATATTCCTATCCTTAATGTTTAGAAAAGACTTGAGGTTGATTTTCTTTTATGTAGTGGAATTTTGACATTTAACATAAAATGTTTTCTGCACTTATTTAACAAGTAGTTACCTTTGATTTGTATTTTTAACACAAGTGGAATTGCCCTTCATAGATATTTATATTCACTTGGTAAGGTTAGGTGAAATTACTACTATCTCTAACAAAGACCAATTTAAAAATGAGATTGCAGTTGGGTTTTATTCACCAAGTTTTGAATATTTTTCATTACTGTTTCTTGAAGAAGTAGAAGGTTTGTTTTCTCCAAGGTGTACACACACACACAAACACACACACACACACACACACACACACACACACACACACAGACATAGACACTCAATTCCTTCAAAACCACCTTTAAATTAAATTGCAAACAACAAATAATTAAAAAGGCTCTTGTTTTGTACTCCAAAGCTCTGTATTGATCTTTGTTTCTCTAGTGTTTGCAAATTTTTTAAATGAACCTCATGTCATATGTGACAAGTTAAAGTAGCAGATGTTAAGCACAGTTCCAGTTACCAAAGAAAACATGCTAATGTTGGTGAGTAACCAGTTTCTAGGTGTGCTTCTCAAAAGAACAGTCCATTGGAGAGCTTTGATATTGCCAAGAAATAATGTCTGAAGTTTATGATACTGCTGCACTTCCATCTGTCCCCAAACTGCTGGTGGCACGTGCAACAATCCACGTGCCACTTAATAACAGACTGAAGTTTAGAATCATAAATCATTCTGTTGCTGCTGTAGTGACAGGTGCAGGATAACAGATCCAGTCTTCAATATATTAAGAGAATGCCATGATTTATTTGAATTAAGGTGGTCTGGGGTTAGCAATCTGCTTGAAACTAGATAACCATATGGTGCGTGGCTGCTAGATGAGAATATTTGCTGGTAATAATGTACTGTATTAAAATGCAAGCTCCAATATTTAGGCTGGAAAGTGCCTCTTGACACCCATGTCAGCTCCTTGAGATGCCTGAAGACTACATCATGAGAGCTCAAGTGCAGAATGTCACTAATCTTGTTACAGCAATCTTGGCAGCTGGGTGCAGGTTTCCAATAGAATGAAGTGTTTAAACATGCAAATTTTCGCAATGGCCTTTAATTTTGGCATGTACCTAAAAACCTGATGGAGGGAGGGTCCACAGGAAGAAATTTTCTGATGATGCATTTGTTGCTTTACTTCTCACTTGTTAGTAAAGATGATCATGGTGAACATATGGGCAAAGGGAAGATATTTCTGTGATTAAAAATATTGAAGTAAAAATTACCAGAACTGAGGCACACATAAAAATGTCAGTGAGATTGATGAGTTCAGGCCAAAGACAGAATGTCATCTCCGTTAGAGATTTCTCTGTAAAGAGACCTGAGAATACACAAAGCTATCCGTCTGGTAACCATGATTCCCCACAGTTCTCAAGTCAGGAAAAGCATTAAAAGGCAATGATGTTACTTCAGAATCACACACAATGTTATGAGTTGGAAGGGACCCACAAGGATCATCTAGTCCAACTCACCATCTAACACCCGTAAGGAGACCGAGAGCACATCGCAGAGCATAACACCAACCTGGATCCCTCACAGTCTAGCAGGCCACTCCGAGCCGGAAGGGGCCCAACGTCATCCAGCCCTACACCCCCCAGCTAGACCATGTCACTAAGCTCCTCGTCCAGTCTTCTCTTAAACACCTCCAGGGATGGTGACTCCACCACCTCTCTGGGCAGCCCATTCCAATATGCGATTACTCTCTCTGTGAAAAACCGCTTCCTAATGTTAAGATTGAACCTCTTAGGGATGATTAAAAGTGTTCTTTATGTAACTACAGGCCCATTATTCTGATCTCAAAGGTATGAGAAGTTTAAGAACATGTTGTCAGGGAGCAACCAGGGCTGGCAGTTGCAGAGGAGCTGACAGAGGTGGGTGGAGGCCTCAGGCACAGCTGGTCAGGGCAATTACGTAGTATGAGTGCCCTCAGGACTCTAATACATATTTTAATGGAGAAAGAAAACAAAACCAATTTAAAAACAGACAATGAGATAAATTGCAGGTTGGGTTTACTGTGTGTGAATCACATTTGAGTAGCCTGACATCCTTCTTCTCTAACTCATTTTCTAGACAAAAGAAATGCCATTGATGTCATCGGTCTGGGCTACCAGCCATATGGGGAATTGGAGAAGATGCAAATTAGTAGAAGAAATTTTAGGTGAATAAGGAATTAGGTAGAGGAGAGACAGCAATATATCCCTTTTAGAGGGGGCTGGACAACAAGCCCTATGGGGAGCGGCTACGGGAACTGGGGTTGTTCAGCCTGGAGAAGAGGAGGTTCAGAGGTGACCTCATTGCTGTTTACAGCTACCTGAGGGGAGGTTGCAGTCGGGTGGGTGTGAATCACAGAATCACAGAATCACAGAATATTATGAGTTGGAAG
>WEKX01016350.1:21342-82060 GCA_013390025.1 Pitta sordida | reverse complement strand
GGTGGAGTTGCCATCCCTGGAGGTGTTTAAGAAAAGACTGGACGAGGAGCTCAGTGACATGGTCTAGATGGTGGGAGGCTCAGATGGATGGAGCGCAGTGCTTGTGGTTCCACACTTGTGGGTCTGATCTCTGTGTGGGTGTTCGCTTGGGAGTTTCTACAGAAAGTAGAAATTGAATATGAGAAAAAAAGAAAGGGAAAGGGAAATAGAAAAGGGAATTTTTCACGACAGCTAGCTCAGAGGTGAAGTGGTGGTGGTGGTGGGCATTCCCAGAGAATTTTCCTCTCCAATGCTCTTTCTGGTGTTCTCTCCTAGATATTCTTCCCCCCCTCTTTATTAGTCATCGTTATTCCTTGTGCTAATCATGCTGCTCAGGGCGTGATTTGATTGCACACATCACCCACACTAATAGTCTCCTCAGCTTTTTGCAAGTGTATCATTGGGCAGAACTGGTTGGCTATCTAAAACCTGCTATTTCCTATTGGCAGCTGTCAGGCACCTCATATTCCCTGACATAAGGTTATTTACCAAAAGCCACAAAACACACAGTGAAGAGGGAGAGAAAGCCAAAAAAGTGGTTCACACCGTGGTAGCAACTGCTTCTCATGAGAAACCCAATGCAATGGCCACAGCTGTGGTTCAGAACTAGGAGTGCAAAGATGGGAGGATGACAGCGTTTTGAATAGAGGGCTACAAAACTCTGCTCCAGCACCCTCGGGGTATGAAGGTGCACAGCTACACAGAAAAGTAACTTGCACACTGCGGTGTTGTGAGCGAAAAGCAGCAGAGGCGCAAATAGGAAACTGTTGGCATTGCACAAGTTGCAGACTCCTCTGACTGGGTTGCAGTGCAGGGCAACAAACAGCTCTGGTCCTCCAGGGAGGCAGCTGGTTTCTGCAGTGTGGAAGAGACATGGAGTGCTTTCCTGAACACCAAAGCTTGAGCACCAAGAGAGGATTCTCAAACAACCTTCTCTCTCTCTGCCTGTCTCTCTTCCCATCTGTTTGTCTTTTGGAAAACCACTGATTCTCCTATATGCTCCTAAGAGGGATTTGCATTTTCCTCCCTACCTCATGGAAGATCTTTTCATGTTAGCATGTGCTCAAAACTTCATGGCTAAGGAATTGTTTAATTTCCCTTCTCTTTACTGTGATGGGAGTAAACCAAGGCTCACATTGTGCAGTCACCATCCTGACAGAGCTGTGAGAGATACAGGATTTATGTGAAATGAAGGATTTGGTAAAAAGAACCAGGACGTAGTCATATTCTCACTTTCTACCATGTGAAGATAGCAGCATACCTGCAATTCTGCACATGTATTCCAAGTTCACCACTTCCAAGTAGGTCATCCAGAGGGTAGCAACAATTCACACAGTCTCTGGTATACGAGTACAAACTCTTTAAAGATGTGCAGGTAGGCAGATAGAGAAGAAGTATATTGTCCTTTTAATACTTGAGGAAACAAAGAAGATCATGAAGTGAATGATAAGCATTTGGCTTTGCACAGGTGTCATCTGGTATTCATAGATTCACGGAATTTCAGGCCACAAAGAAGTCTTAAATCATTTTTATTGACTCACTGCCTGTTGGAGGTTAATACGTTTCACCCAGAGAAGTGAGCAATTTTTCCTTTCAGCCTACAATGAATGCCTTTGAAATACCTCTTCCCACTATAGATTCAGGTGCTGGTAAAGCTATTTTTTCTTGCTTAAGTTTCTCAAAGCTCCTTCTGTTTATAATTCCTACAGGAAACTAAAACCAATGCTGAAATATGTTTGACCTTTTGATCCTTTGGCCAGATGGGCTTTTTTCTCAGCTCTCACAAATATTCCATCTTCTCTTGTTAGGACAATTCTTTTAATACAAATTTATCCCATTGCACTAACACAGTGTTCCATTAAATTTCCATTTTTGTTTTTAATTAGACTACAGAAATGTGTTACTGGCTCTGACTTCACATACTGTGGAATTCTACTCAACATTTGAATCTCAGTGGCATCCCATTAGCCATCATCATTTTGGCTTGCCTTAATTGTGGTCAGCTTCAGGGACAAAATGTAAAAGTGATCATCAAATATTCTTCTGTCTGCAGTCAAGCTGAATAATGAGGCACTCCTTTGCTGTCCACTCATTTTACAGTTACTGCTGACCCCAAATGGCTCCTTCATTGTTGCACAGCAATGCACAAAGTGCCTGGTTTTGGAAAGAGTCCAGGTTCTCTGAAATAATGATGGGCAGCAGGGAATTAGCATTCACTGCCTTTTTTCTAAGTCATCTTCTTTTCTTTCAATGTCTCTGCTAATGACTGTCATCCTCTTGTGTTCCTGCATGGTGTGAACGTGGATTTTTGTCTGTCTTGCAGCATTTTCGCAATTATCACATTAATAAGACTGCTTAGTGTTGTTGTAAGGACATTTATTAAGAGCCAACTTACTTTGTCTCCTAGGAGAACACAAATTCCTGTATACACTTATATCAGCCTTTGTTACCACAAGAATGTTGATATTAGTTACATAGGGCTGTATACAGGAAAATGGAAAAAACAAGCATGATTCAAGTAAGGGCACTATGATCCATATGGGAGGTAAAACAAAATGAGTAAAAAACGGTGACATGATTTGGCTTACAGAGTCACATTCTAGCCATCTACTTAACAAGTGGGATGCTGTGTGGGTCTGTCCTGGGACCTGCCCCATTTAGCATCTTTACCAAGACTCTGGAGGAGGGGACAGAGTATGCTCTCTTGTCAAATTTGCAGAGGCCCCCAAACCAGCGAGAAACGGCAAACAGTGGAAAACATTTTTAAAGAGAAATATGGTGCAGGAGAACATAACTGATGTTCTTTTGAAGATAAAATATCCTCAATGAGAAAGACTCAAAGGGAAAGTTATAATGAGAGAGGTAGGGGTGTGCATGTGTGTACAAGCGCATGCATATATGTGTGTGTCTATTTGTATATGAATGTATACAGATCAGAAAAACTTAGATGGACTCATCAACTCTATTGCTGCACTTGTGAGCTACCTAGTGCACAAAGCTACAATGAAGCATCCACTTTAGTACAGTGGTAAGTGTCCCCACCTGGCGTGTGGGAGACCCGGGTTCGACTCCCGCCAGGGAGACAGTGTTAAGAGTTGGACTCGATGATCCTTGTGGGTCCCTTCCAACTCAGAAGATTCTGTGACTATAAACTAGTAATTTCAGTTCCTGATGAGCTTATTTGCATTCTAATCTCTGATGTGTTTGATAGCACCTTAAAAAAATATAATTTAAAAACCCCTGCATCTTACTATATGTAGACCTACTGCATTTTAGATCAATTAAGGAGTGAATGCTTTATCATTTGGTGATCTGAGATGTCTCTGACATGTGCTACACAGCTAGAAGTAAATGAATGTTATTAAAATTGTAAGGCTAGCACTAAAAATTAATCACTGCACAATCATATGTCAGACTTCTTGTCCAGCTGCATTATTACATAGTTATTCATAATCACAGGCATTATCAAGTGCCTTTTGTTTATCTGCAGCACGTCTTTTATCATCGGCTTTTTGTTCATTTAGTGAATGACTTGCATTCTTTATTGCTTTAAAACTCTAAAACCTGTTTTGAAAACAAAAAGGCATTAATTTCCTTTTGTCGTTTTTCATGTGGCTTTTTATAATCAGAGTATCCAGGCATGTATTTACTGTCACAGAATTCTTTAGGGTGGAGGGGAGATAATCTCATTTTACAGAACGAGAAATGAGAGATGAAATAAGGCACCTTCCCCCAGTGAATAAAAGAACAGGGTGGGACTTCCTGAACACTCACTGCTGCATCAGTATGCCCCCTCCACTTCAGAGTAAGCTGCCAGGATGGGCTTCCTAGTTCACCTCCAACACCTGATTTAGTTTAGAACTGTTCTTTAAGATGAAAGCATATTTCAGCCTTACTGGGATTGTACTAGAGGATGTCCAGTCTAAGTAGCTGGCACTGCATGGGACCATTAGAGTAGAGACAAGGGCTGACCACTGCAGTGCAGGACATCCTTCTGTGAAGTGACTTCCTTCTGTGAAGTGGTGGGCTTCCTTCCTCTTGACCCCACCTTTTCTCTTGACTCTCACCTTCCCTGGCACCTTCCCTCATAACAGTGGCCTCCTCTCTTTCCTCATACCTACCTGTCTCTCACTATTCCTCTAATATTCCTCTAATAAAGTAGCATCTTTGTATGGCACAAAGGCTTATGGCTCTGTCATTCTCCACTATTTTTCTTCACTCTGATTTTCCCTCCCTTCGTGCAGTAGCATGCTGTCTTAGGTTTCCTGTGGATTTTTTTTTTTTTCTGGTAGTGGGGGGGAATATGGAGGAGGCTTTTCTGTTGGCCAAGGCCAGGCCAATCAGGAGAGACAGAGACGCCTCTGTGATAATATATTTAAGAAGGAAAGAAAAAAAGTTACAGCAAGAAAAAGATGGCTGCCAGAGAAGAGCCATGAGAAGTTGTAACAGCAATGCAGGCACCAAGGCCAGGGCCGAAGGAGGGGGAGGAGGTGTTCCAGGCGTCTCCCTGCAGTCTGTGGTGATGACCATGGTGAAGCAGGCTGTCCCCCTGCAGCCCATGGAATGGAGAGAACACAGGGATGCAGAGATTCACCTGTAGCCTGTGGAGGAGTGTCATGGGTTTGCTGTTAGAGGTTTTGTTTTGCATGTTTACAAAGGAAAAGTTTTAATCGGTTTTTTTCTTTCCCCCTCCCACCACCCCCGGGACAGGAGTGGATTTGACATGCATGTACCTGGCCCCTTGCCACCGCGGGAGCAGTGCCAGCTGCGCAGCCCAGCCCCAGGTGTGCTGAGGCAGCGCATGGCGGTGCACCTACCCAGTTCCCCGGAGGGGGGGAGGGAGGCAACCATGTGGGGTCACCCCGAGAATGACGTAAAACACCAGTTCTTCCAGAGAGACAGACAAGATTGACAGCTCGGAACTTCATTCCATTGGACAGGGGAGCACTACCGGGGGAGGAACTAAAAAGAGGTTTAAAAAGACACAGCTCTCTCTCACTCTCGCCAGGATCAACACTTCTCCCAGCCACTCCCGCATCACACGTCTGCCTTCTGCCTGGTTGATCCTGCGTCCCTGANCCATTTTTCTTTGAAAACAACCCCAACATTGTCTAAACCAGGACAAGGAACTCACACTGAAGCAGGTGGATGCTGGAGGGATGCTGCAGCCCCTTGGGGTCCACATTGGAGCAGAGTCCCAGGAGAGACATGTAGCCATGGAGAGGAGTCCACACTGTGTAGCAGAACTGTACCTGATAGAATCTGTGTGCTTTGGGATGGGACCAATGCTAGAGCAGTCAGTGCTCAAAGAATTGCACCCTGTGGAGTGACCCACGGACAGCAGAGTATGGAAGAGCTGCTGCCCCTGGGGTTGGACTCACACTGGAGAGGGTCATGAAAGACTTTCTCCCATGGGAGGGACTTCATGGAAAGCAGGGGACTAGCCTCCTCCCCTGAGCAGTGGCAGGGAAACACCAGCTGCCTGGCTTCCCCCTACTACTCCCCCCCGCCTCCTGGAGGAAAGGAGGAATGTGATATCTATTGTAAGAGATGGAGGGGTGGGGAATAAGGTTGCCTTTAAGATGATACTTCTCACGTTAAGCTCTGATCTTGTTAGAAATACATTCTTTGCATTCCCACTTTGGAGTTTGCTTTGCCTGTGACAGTAAAAGATTTCTAATAGTCCTCATTCCTGCTGTAGCAAAAACCCTTCAGGTTTTTTTCTTTTCGTCTCTCTCCCCCTGTTTGTATTGGGCGGGGGGGAAATGAAGTGAGAGAATGGCTGTGGGTGAATCTCTGCCATCCAGCCAGGGTCAAACCACTTTGCATGCAAGTACTTCAGCAGTGTGCTTTGTGTCTCATTGGGCACATTTACAAATGTTTGAAGCTGTAACTGAGGCCACAAATTGAAGTGAGCTCTCAGTGTGACACTTCAGGCCCTGATTAATATTTCATTAACGTTGTCCTTAAGTAATGAGTCATCGCATAATATTTCTTTTGAAACCTCACTCTGATTTTTGGTGTGTGATTCATGTAATGTTTCGTGAACTTTGTCATTCCCTCCACTATCATGGACAATAAGCTCCCAATTACAGAATTACCCCATTCCAGCAATGAAATCAGGATCTGTTGACAGACAAAATACTGTTTTGACAATATTGAATATTTGCACTTTTTAATGCAGCTGGGAATCAGAATATGCCATCTCTATTTTTTTGATATTGTACAAACTTCTAGCAAATGATTCATAAATCAAGGCTTTTAGAATCAATTTCACTTTTAAACTTAGTGTAACATTGCCATCTTTTTCTTTGAGAAGACACTTCCTATGCTTCTAAAAGTGGCAAAACCAGTTAGTCCTTTGAGTAATAATTAATGAAAAAACTGATACATACCTTACAAAACCAGGGATTTCCTCTCTGTATCTAGCTCTTCTTGCATTGTTCCACCCACTGGGTCTTCAACTCCACTTGCTTCTTATGAATCAAAGAGCAGATTTTCCAGTACTTTTTCAAGGCTATGTATTCAAGTGAGACCAACATCTGTCAACATGATGATGAAGAACCCAATCACTGTCTCTGTGAAAAACCGCTTCCTAACATTAAGTTTAAACCTCCCCTGGCATAGCCTGAGGCCGTGCCCTCTCATTCTGGTGTTGTCAGCCTGAAAGAAGAGGTCCACACCCATCTGGCTGCAACCTCCCCGCAGGTAGTTGTAAACAGCAATGAGGTCACCTCTGAGCCTCCTCTTCTCCAGGCTTAACAACCCCAGTTCCCATAGTCGCTCCCCGTAGGGCTTGTCCTCCAGTCCTTTCACCATCCTTGTTGCCCTTCTCTGGACCCTCTCAAGCAGTTCAACATCCTTCTTAAACTGGGGAGCCCAGAACTGGACACAGTACTCAAGATGAGGTCTGACCAGCACCGAGTACAGTCCGTGCTTTACGAGTTTCTCCTGAAGCTTATTGTGGGAAACCGTGTCAAAGGCTTTGCTAAGGTCCAAGTACACAACATCCACTGCCTTTTTGTTGTCAACCAGTCGAGTCACTGAATCGTAAAGGAGATCAGGTTGGTCAGGCAGGACCTGCCTTTCCGAAATCCATGCTGACTAGATCTAATGTCATGGTTGTTTTGTAGTTGCTGCATAATAGCACGTAAGACAAAAAGACATAAATTCAGCTAGTGTGGCACAGTAAAGAGTTTGATAGGTCAGGCTGTCATAAGCTTACCAATGGGAAAATAAAACAGATAATATACCGGTTGTTAAAGCCTCCCAAGTAAGCAGCTGCTCACTTTTCAGTAGGAACTCAGAAGAGCATTTGCAGATATCAAATTTGACACTTTTAGTAGAATTTGTACCGTTGTGCTTAATGGGCAGAGCGGCCGATCTTTGTTCTTTCATTAATTCTGTTGCTTTGTGTTATTTGCAGTAGTGCACTTCAGAACAGATGAGTGGGTCAGATCAAGACTCTTTTTTGGTCAGTATCCTTCCTCAGAAAATGTCCAAAGTTACATCCATGGGGAGCAGAGGAAGGACACAACAATTGTTCACTGAAATATTATTCTATCCTTCAACAATTTGCAACCTGGCAGCTTCCTGACTCAGAGGTGATGTCTATGTTTTCAGTCATACTCTAAGGTTTCTTTTCAATAAATGTATTATTCTAGTTCATGTAAACTTATGGTCTTCATAATATTCTGTATAAAAGAATTTTTAACCTTCCATCTGCTACTACATTTGATATTTCTTAGGTTTTCTATTGGGAGAAGCAGATTACAATGGAAACCTGTTCATTCTCTGTTTTACTAGTCATTTTGCTAACACTGCTATGAACTACATTTTTTCCCAGGATGAAGAGTACAATGAAGCAGATCCAGCAGGTAGATATGGACCATTTTCTGTTCTGAGGACTTTGCCAAAAATGGACATTTCAGTGAGGTCACGTTGAAATAAAAATGTTGTTATATTTCCATTCAGATCAAATCCCTGTGATTTTTCAGTATGGCTGTGGAACAGAGCCATGTTCCATGTGGAACTTCCATGTTCCTGTCCCTGTTTATAGGGTTGTGAGTTGCTTCTCATTTTTCTCAGTGTTTTCGGTCTTTATTTTCAATTGCCAGTCTCTACAAATTTAACCAATGGAGGGCATGTGCAAGCTGATTTGATATTACTAATGCAGAAAGATCTGGCAAGGCTTGGACTTGTTTAACCTTCCAAACCAAAGGTTAGCAAGTAATATAACTGCTCCATATGAATACATCAGGACAGACATGTCAGGGAAAGGAGAAAATATTCACTGAGTGAAGGTAATTTAATCTGAAAGACAAAATTGGCAAAAGATCCCATGCCACCTCATGTAAAAGAAGTTAGCTGAGAAAATTTTTACCTATCTGAGAAAGACATTTATGGAGACTAAAGGGAATAGAAGGGTATGTTCAGGATGGAATGTGATCAGTTTATAAAAGACCTATATGATATGGTAGCATAGTATAAAACCCAGAACTTTGTGAATGTTTTGTGCCTTATGCAAACTTCATGGGAGTATATAGAAATTATCTAATTTGCTACAAATTCAGCTTAAATATGTCAAAGAATCACAGTACTACTGCCATCCATCACATCAATACTGGCATGGATGAATGTTTTGTTAAAATGTATCTGTGTGAGGAACTGAATCCTTCATGATTGGATCCTGGGTAAAAATGAACCAGAAAAACTGAGAGGTAGACTCACAGAATCACAGAATATTCTGAGTTGGAAGGGACCCACAAGGATCATCGAGTCCGACTCTTAAACAGCACCACTGCCTTCCTGGCGGGAATCGAACCCCTGATCTCCCACATGAGAGACAGGGACAGTCACTGACTCACTTCTAAAAAAGTTGCTATTTGAGATATAAATTGTCTACAATAAACTGAAAGCAAACTATCTCTCAGTGGGCAACATTAATGCTAGACTTTCTGAATTTTAGTTTGATTTGCAGATGTGGTTTCCATAAATTGACTTAGAAAGGTGTCTTTGGCTCCCAGATGACACCTACTGTCTGACATGGGTTGTTCTCTGGAAATATCATTGTGAGAGGTAACAGCTGGACTCTGATTGAACATTTTAGGGTGCTTAGGTGGTTACTGTGGCTTGTGGTGTGTTTTGTGCTGGATAGTTGGTCACCCTTGTGCCTGGTGCCAAAAGGGAAATGGTGTTGCTCCTGTATGAGGAATTAAATGTCAGCTGTTTGCCACTCTCCTTGCACTCATCCCTCATCAAATGATGTCTAGAAAAGATTTCTACACCATTTTCTTTCTTTAAAAAGCATCAGTCATCAGTGGTGGCTATATGCAATACAAAGTAGCACAAAAAGTATACAAGGCAAAAATTACTTTGCTATTTTCATTCTTAGCATACTTTCTTACTCACATCTGTGTGTTGAAGGTAACTAAATGTCAGCCAGGTAAGTCTCCATGTGCTGAGAATGGTACAAACAAAGAGGTCATTCTCTGCACTAAAATGATGATGAATGAGAAATACGTGTGTCCAGAGGGAGAGAAAGCACAGGAGCACATCATCTTGCTGGTCTGAATGCTTGTGCATAATTTGCTGCAAAGCAGCTCAGTTTCAGTGGTGGTGACGGGAAGGCATCACTGGGACCAGCTTATAATTGTGCTGCTTGCTCAGGTTGGTGAGCAGACTTGACAGACTGAGACTTGCTCATTGCCATGGGCTGGTCCAGCCACCCACGGGCTGTGGCCGACACGGGTTGCTGTCCCTTTACCTGCAGTGATTTTCTGGCTGGGTGCTGTGGGACATGAGAAGTTGTGGATGCGCCATTCGTGGAAGTTTTCAAGACTGGACTGGATGGGCCTGTGAGCAACCTGATCTAGTGGAAGGTGTCCCTATCTATGGCAGCAGGGTACGGATGTGGTGGTCTTTAAGGTCTCTTTCAACCCACACCATACTGTGCTTCTTTCTCATGAAGAACAGACTTGATTGACCACTCATGGGTTGTCCTATGGCACAATCCTCAGTACAACATTTTAGAGGAGTCAGCTTTGCCATCTGTGACTAAGGGCAGCTGCCGGCCACGCTCTGCTGCAGCTAGTCCATGCCTGTGGCCTCAGGGCAGCCCCAGAGGTGTTAATGCACCGTCATACCCCGGGTTTATGAGGGAGGTCCTCAGTGTTTGTGCTGGTTTCCACTTGATGGCAGCAGAGCCCACAGCAACGGGTGCGGGCAGGTCTGTGAGCACATCTCCGGCTGTTATTGATGGGGAGTGGCAGGCGATGAGTCCTCACGGCAAAAAGGTGGCTCTTAAGAAGAATATTCAGTGTATATGGATAATATGGATTTGCACAATTTGAAAATATGGATAGTACTATGGATTGAGAAGGTAATGGTGGTGAGACCAGCTCTGACAAGAACTGGACTCCTGCCTACTTCCCAAACTGAGAGGCACAAATACAGGGACTTTTGCAAGAGACGAAATCTCCATCTCTGTAACAATGTATGAGACCAGGTTTCCTCAAAAATTCTTTAAAATTTCAGTAGCTTGGGAAAATATTTAATATTTCAAGTTAGTTTTCTCTACTGCTTTCAGTACAAATAGTTTGTTCTGAATTTCGATGTGCTGTGTGAAAAGAAAGCAGCCAGAAATGTATGGTTTCTTAGGCTGAGCCAGTTTTTGGCATCCACTTTACAATTGTTTTCAGGGAAGCATCAACAGAAGAAGTGGAATGAGAAGAATTTAAGAGAATAAACAGAGAAGTACAGCAAGGGCATAGATTTACAGAAAGAATATTTTCTTCAAGGTAATCAGCTGCTCTGTAGGCAAGACAGGGTTTTAACTAGATCTGTATTTGCAGGTGTTTCCTAAGAGCCTAATCAAGTTTGGTAGAAAATAATATTTGGAGGAAACTAGAGGAGGTTGAAGTTTTCTCAGGTCTATCTCCCACAAGTCACCTGGCAGCTGCATAACTTACGGTGGGGCTTTTAAAACTCTTTTGGCATACTGCAGGGTCTGAAATGGAGGCTGCTCTTCTTATTCTTGTCTTTGTTCCAAGGTTATATAAACAGAAAAAGTATATATATTTTTTAATCCACATCAGACACCAGTATAAAAATGAATTAAATATTATTCTCATCTTGTTGGAAATGTTTGCCCCTGCTATTGAATGGCTCACCGCTTTCCTGTCAGAATAAGTAGTATTTTTTCAAAGGACTAATTTCTCATTGTAGAGTTATATACTCTGTAAACTGAAGGGAAAAGCCAAAATATCAACTGCATTGGACATCTCTGTTTCATTGATTCTGGTGGAATTGCAGATGCCATGTTATTTCTGCTACTTGAAAAGCAGAGCAGAAAAACTTCCCAGAAAGCCCACCTACAGCTCTCCCTGACACGTCAATTTTTGACAATGTTTGCTCTTTCTGAAACAGTATGCCACCCCACCATCTTGTGTCCCTTCAAAAGCACAATAACCTTAGAAAAATAAAGCCATGACAAAAAGCACTTCCTTAAAAAAATTGAAGAGATAAACAGATGGGCATATAATCCCTTGTCTCATGTTATTTCTATTTGGCTTTCAAATGCAATTTTGGTGTTTCACATACTGCAAGGGCCATAGAAGGAGTTAGCAGGAATAACAGTGATAATCAAGACTGTGACTTTTCGACTTCTTGGATCTTCATCTTTCTTTCATGAGAGAGGCTCCACATGATGAAGTAAGACCCTACAGAGTGCACACCTCACTCCAGCTTTGTCTTCTTTATTTTTCTTTCTCCCTGCTCCCTTCTTCTCCACAGGACTAATTTTACAGAGATTTTGAGAACTTACAGAATGTGGTGTGCGTTGGTGATCCAAGGAGCTGCCAGAGGCACTGGACAGAGGCACAGAGAGTGATACTCACTTTCTTTCTTGGAAACTTAAAAAAATCACTGCTTCCAAAGGTGTTTCACTACTTTTTTTTATTTTTAGTTTACTAAAGCATGTATTTGTAATTTAGTAACTTCTGCACATTGCAGTATCTGTCGCACTTGTCAATGTTAACTCTGAATTGCCTATTGACTACTTTGAGACAGGGTTATGAATAGCAGGGTGTGTCTGAGAAGATCTGCCCATCATCTACATTGACACACACTGTTTTTTGACCTAAAAGTACTCTATGACTGCAGTGCATGACACTTCTTAAAATTTGCAGGTTATTCTGAGGTGGAAAGGACCCACAAAGATCATCTAGTCCAACTCCCAAGCGACTCCCACACAGGGATCGCTCCCCCAACCCCTTGAGCCATGGGCACCACGCTCTGTCCATTTGAGCCTCCGATTATCTAGACCATGTCACTGAGTTCCTCATCCAGTCTTTTCTTAAATTACTCCAGGGATGGCGACTCCGCCACCTCCCTGGGCAGACCATTCCACTGAGAGATCACTCTCTCTGTGAAAAAGCTCTTTTTAACAACCAGCCTAAACCTCCCCTGGCGTAGCTTAAGGCCATGTCCTCCTGTTCTGGTGCTGGCAGCCTGAGAGGTGAAATTTACACCCACCTGACTGCAACCTCCCTTCAGGTAGTTGTAGACAGCAATGAGGTCCCCCCTCAGCCTCCTTTTCTCCAGGATGAACACTCCTAATTCCCGCAGCCATCCTCACAGGGCATGTTCTCCAGTCCTTTCACCAATCCTTGTTGCCCTTCTCTGGACCTCCTCAAGCAGCTCAAAATCCTTCTTAAACTGGGGAGCCCAGAACTGCACACAGTACTCAAGATGTGGTCTGACCAGTGCCGAGTACAGGGGAAGGATAACTTCCCTAGTCCGACTGACCACACTGTTCCTAATACAGGCCAGGATGCCATTGGGCCTCTTAGCCACCTGGCCACACTGTTGGCTCATATGAAGTTTTCTGTCAACCATTACTCCCAAATCCCTCTCCATTTCACCACTCTCCAGCCACTTATCCCCCAGTCGATAGTGATGCATGGGGTTGTTATGTCCGAAGTGAAGAACTCGTCATTTGGACTTGTTAAATCTGTTAGAATCTGCCCATTTCTCTAGTCTGTCAAGGTACCTCTGAAGGGCCCTTCTACACTCTGGTAGTTCAACATTTTCACCCAATTTAGTATCATCTGCAAACTTGCTAATGGTGGACTCAATTCCCCCATCCGTATCATCAATAAAGATACTAAACAATGCCAGACCAAGCACTGATCCCTGCAGGATTCCACTAGTGACGGACTGCCAGCTGGATGTGACACCGTCATGAATCGCAATTTATTTCCATCTTTGAGGAATGTAGGAAATATATTACATGCCTTTGGCACAACTATCACAGCCAGGAATGTCAAAATTTTAAACTTGCCTAGGTCTTTGGATTCTGATCATGAAAACTTTATCAAAGAGTTAATACACTAGTAATCATTACAAATATATTACAGTTGTAAATCAAGAACAAATAAATCAAAACTGTTTATAACCTCTGGTCGTGGCTAAGCATTTACCTACTCGAGTCACAAACCCCCTCTATATTGGTTGGAATAACTAGTTATTGGAAGGTTTATTACACATTTGGTAATGTTTACAGTCCCCCCCGGCAGGTAACTTTGACTGAGATTTATTTTTTAAAGTCTGAACTTTCTTAGTAACAATTTTTGTGAAATTTCCTTGCTGCTTGATTCAGCTAATGCTGAAGCTGAACAATGCTGAGAGAGCAAAACCTGCCAAGCTGAGTTTACCTGTGACAATCTCTTGTGATTCTTGACAGGAACCTTTTAATGAATCCACATGAGATGGATGTGAGTTCCTCCAATGGAGAGAAGACTAATTCTGCTCACAGACACCTCTTAATGATAAGTCATCTTTTGGAGATTTTTCCACCTTGTTTTCAGAATCAAATATGTAATGCCAAGTACCACAGTTGGAATATTTTACCTGGGAAATGAGTTACAGATACTAAAGGGAAGCTTATTTTTAGACTTGTGATGGGGACTCAGCCACCTGCATTTCACTTTCTGACTCTCGTTTCACAGGAGGCGTCTGAGGTATTCCCCAGTGAATGACACAGCCTTGCCCACAGAGGAGCGTAAAGCATAATGGGAATGGGGAATAACAGCACTTTGGAACAATGTCTCAACATCTTCTCCTTTTCTTGTGCCACATGGAGAAATAAATACTTTCCAAGGTACTTGTTGATGAATAAGCAGAGCTGCTCTTACAATTCACTGCTACCACTCCTAAAAACTATGATATACCCTGATGCTACTGCTACACACACTACCTAACTTCTGTATAAAATTGCATAGAAATTTATAATCTAGTGCTTGGTGTGATTTAGTCACTTAGAAAGGGTTTGAAGAAACAGCTCATGGGGAGTTAGAAGTACTAAACAGAGGATGAAAAGATGCAATCTTAAACTATGTGGGCTTTGAGCTCTGAGCTTTGCTGCTAGAACAGCTCTTGAATAGAAAGCTAATAGACTTTCTACCTCCTTGTTTGCTCAGTGTGACCTGGCAAAGGCAGCAATAGAAACACTGCTGCCTAATGCATAACAGAATCCAAACTGGGTCCCTGGTATCTCAGGGGATGTCTGCTGCACCAGAACAAGACAAATTGAGGGTTATTCTGAATAATGGCAACTGCTAGTTTTTACCCCAGGACTTTGTTGGGCTATTTGCTTAGAGATGGGCAGGATCTAGACCCTTCTGTCTTACAAAATCACATATTTCAAACCTTTCAAAACATTACACATGACAGTCAGCCATTCAGATCCAATCAGAAAGGTGAGCCCTACATTTGTAAGGGTTTTTTTTTCCAAGGATATAATTTTCTTGTCAGACTAGAATCTTCTTCATACACATCCAGGCACACACACACACTCACTCACACATAGAAATCTCCTGCTGTAGACTTTTTTCCTGTAAAGTGTTACTCTTATTTTTACTTCTTCTTTTCTTTCTAGGAATAGTCTAAATAGCCTAAACACTTATTTTATCCCTTACCGCTATATGGGAGGCATTAATTAGCTAGTGATTCTAGTTTATAGGTCTGAAAGTTTTTTGAAATTGTTTTATAGCGACAGAGATATGAGAAACACCTAAGTTACAGCTAGGATGTTTTGCAGACAAAATTTCTTTATTCAGCTATTATAGGGCTTTTATGCCCAACACTTTGAATCATTTCTGGGTAGATTAAGTAACAAAACTCCAATTACATAAGACAGAGACTATCATGCAAATTCCTGAATAAAGTAACAGGAGGAGGAATAGAAATTATAGAAATTATTCTGGTCAGAGATACTGGTCAGAAATACTGTAAAGAATCACTACATCAGCCTAATTTCTTATGGAAATTAATTTCTTAGCTGGATTCCTTCAGCTGAGGGTGGTTTATCTCTCCTCATTTACAGATCTATTGATCTTTAAAATTAAACAAAAGCCTCTTGTTCTTTTAACTTTTAGAAATAAAATATGTTAGAAGTTTTCATAGTGTTGATAATACGTACTTTCTTTTTCCTCTTTTCCTCTTCTGGCTTTAAATGTAATAGAATGAACAATCCTAACAGTTTTTAGTTTGAGAATAAGAATCACTCTGCCAGTCTCTGCCACTCTCAAGGCAGGAATATCCATCTGATCTGCAGCTGCATTTGTAGAGAGCAAGAGGGCTATAGGATAAGATCATTACCGTTAGAATAGTAGACCTACACGTAACTAAAGATGCTCTGATAAAATTATTCTCACGTAATTACAATCATCTCTGTATTTTTAGACCATTATTAGCTTTTAAGTCTTAATTGGTGCCGGATGTGTCCATCATGTTGCTTGTTATATCATCTGGCTGACACTTTAAAAGTAATATAATGGGACGTAAAAGTTTAAAATTAAAGACTACTTAATGGTACTTAATGTATAGATCTAAAAATAAGAAATCACAAGGAAAAATTACCAGCTGGGCTGGCTTATGAAAGACCTGTACCATCAACTACGGATATATGTGTGCTTTTGCAAATGGACCAAGGTAGCAGCTGGTGTAAATCAGTACAGGTCCAGTTGCTTCATTAGAATCAGTGTAGCATTGGAACAGAATCTTACCCTTTGAACAAGGTAGCAAAGTACTACTAGAAATGTTTTACATATAACTCTATTTCTGGGATTAACCCGGTAAGGCTGCCATTCTCCAAACAATTAAAACAATTCTCTTTGCTCTAAAAAGCTTTACCATCTAAATGAGGAACATGTTTAAAAATAATTGAGCTGCACAATATTCCAAAGCTGAAGACAGACTTAATTTAGCACTTTTATAATGATTTATGTTTCAATTGTTGCAAATTTTGCTCCCGCAGGTGTTCTACAATTTTAGCAATGAGAGAGTACACCTTGTATGTGTCCTCAGGCCATGAATAGGGTTGCTGTTCAGATACCTCCAGGTCATTACCATCCAAGCTCAGGTCATGTTTACACTAAATGAGTGTAGTCCTTGACCCCATGCAGCTGAAGGCAAGTTTTGGGCCTTCCACTGCAGGAAAGACATTGAGGTGCTGGAACATGTCCAGAGAAGGGCAATAGAGCTGGGGAGGGGTGTGGAGCTCAAACCTGATGAAGATCAGCTGAGGGAGCTGGGGTTGTTTGGCCTGGAGAAAAGGAGGCTCAGGGGGGACCTTCTCACTCTCTACAATGACCTCAAAGGAGGATGTAGGCAGGTGGGGTTGGCCTCTTCTCTCAAGTAAGAAGTGGTGGGACTACAGGAAATAGCTTCAAGTTGTGCCAGAGGAGGTTTGTATTGAATATCAGGAAGAATTTCTTCACAGAAAGGGTTTTCAAGCACTGGAACGGGCTTCCCATGGAAGTGATTGAGTCACCATCCCTGAATGGATTTAAAATACGTGAAAATGTGGTGCTGAGTGACATGCTTCCATGGTGGACTCAGTAGTGCTGGGTTAAGGGTTGTACTCAATGATCTGAGAGGTCTGTTCCAATGTAAACAATTCTGTGAATCTAAATACAGCCCAAACCTTTCCTAATTGCTGACAGTAGAGAGGCAGCTGTCTGGCACTGACTATCATTACTGTAGCTGTAGTAACAAATCCCCACATACCAAATAGCTTTTGCTCCAGTGTGAGGCTTCCAGTGGGCTGGTGCAGTTTCCAACCCCAAGTTATAAGTTACCATGTGTCAGGAAAACCATCTTTTCTGACACCGAATGCCAGCATGGGACATCTCCCACATCTTACAGGAACCAACTACCAAGAACCAAGAATTATCTATCACAGTAAATACCCTAAATATTCCCAGGTGAGTCCTCATCTGTCACTGCAGAAGCTGACAGACTCCCAGGAGTCCCTCCAAGAGAAAAATTCTTGCGGGTGGCCTAGGGTGTCCTGGAGCTTCGAGGACTCAGCAGCCAGAGAGAGGAGAAAGGTCCCATCTGGACAAGTGCCAATTGTGGCATGGTGGAAACACATGGAACCAAGGGGCAACAGTGACAGTCTGGAACCTCATGAAATCAAAGGGACCCTGGGACTCTGCAGAACGTCATGCAATCAAGTGTCCATTGTAAAACGACTTGGGAAGTTATCCTTCCCCCGTACTCAGCACTAGTAAGGCCACATGTCAACTACCGTGTCCAGTTTTGGGCCCCTCAGTTTAAGAAAGATGTTGAGATGCTCAAATGTGTCCAGAGAAGAGCAACAAGGATGATGAGGGGTCTGGAACACAATTCCTGTGAAGAGCGGCTGAGGAAGCTCAGGGTATTCAGTCTGGAGAAGAGGAGGCTCAGGGTGGACCCTGTCACTCCCTTGACTCTNTCAAAGGGACCCTGGGACTCTGCAGAACGTCATGCAATCAAGTGTCCATTGTAAAACGACTTGGGAAGTTATCCTTCCCCCGTACTCAGCACTAGTAAGGCCACATGTCAACTACCGTGTCCAGTTTTGGGCCCCTCAGTTTAAGAAAGATGTTGAGATGCTCAAATGTGTCCAGAGAAGAGCAACAAGGATGATGAGGGGTCTGGAACACAATTCCTGTGAAGAGCGGCTGAGGAAGCTCAGGGTATTCAGTCTGGAGAAGAGGAGGCTCAGGGTGGACCCTGTCACTCCCTTGACTCTCTGAAAGGAGGTTATAGTGAGGTGGGGGTCCATCTCTTCTCCCAGGAAACCAGGGACCGAATGAGAGGACACTCTTCAGCTGCGCCAGGGGAAGTTTAGCCTGGGTATTGGGAAAAAATTCTTCACAGAAAGAATGATTGACCACTGGAATGGGCTGCCTAGGGAGGTGGTGGAGTCACTGGCCCTGGAAGTGGTTCAAAAAAGACTGGATGTGGCATGTGATGTTTGGTGCCCCTGTAGCCCTGCAGTGAGGTTACTGTTCTATGTATTCATATTTTTGAGCATCTCTAATGGTTTGAGAGCTGATTCTGAGCCTAATGATGTGGTGGCTTCATAGGATGAAACTGCAGCTATGTGTTGCCAGGCCAGACGCATGGCTTGAGGGCACTTGGGAACTGTTAGTCTTTCTCGAACAGCACTGGCAGAATGAGGCAAAAACCGGTGTAGTCTCACCCACACTGTGTTTTGGGAGCAGTACTGGGAGTTGAGCTCTTCCCCAGATCCACTCAGGTATTTCCTGACAGAGGGGTAGCTGGGATTGTTCTAAATATCTTTGACAGACCAGAATTGGCACCATAATCAGAACCGCATTGTTGCATGCTTCAAAGTTCAGGAAAGGCAGGAAGATGAGGCTTCAAAACCATCTCAGTACTTGAAATGCACTGAAAAATATCTAACTGTGTATTTTGGGGCTAAATAGAAGCTAAGCTATTTTGAAAATCTAGTCTTGGGTACAATGACATGCAAGTATAAAAGTCTGAAAACACCAGTTGCTTGTATCTACCCAGTGTGACGAGTCTGACCATCTTATACATGTGCTATGGGAATTCCAAACCTTCAGTCCTCAAATCTCATTTACTGCTTTCCTTTATCTTTTGGTATTCCAGATATCAGTTGTTGAAAAACAAAAAATACTGTAGTTACTGACCCTGTGAGGGTCAGGTCCCCCGCTATTCTAATGGAAATGATTTTAAAATTCCTATTAAGTATAGGAAATACAGTCAGCCCTCTTCTACTTCGCGCCCCCCATACTGCGGCTTCACATCTTAGCGGCGTGATTTTTCAGTGACTAAGGAGGCCCCTTTTCACAACTGGCATGCGCAAGCTGGCATGCATGAATATTCAATTAAGAAGCATGGATATGCAAATCAACCTGCACAGCCGTGGGAGCGGCTCCACTCTTGGTGAAGTGAGCGTGGCGGCGGCTCCCCCACTCCTGGCTGGGGCAGGCAGGGTGGGCATGGCAGCGGCTCCACTTCGGGCACAGCCAGGCACCTGCCCCACTCTAAGAGAGGAGGCTTCATGCAGTTATGAAAGATTTACACAATCTCAGGTTAGACGTGGTGTCCAAGACTTTCTCAAATGACTCTCCAAGATATACTTGTCTACCTCGAGTATGGAGAGACCACATCTACCCACCTGGAGAGACACCAGGACAGCAGGATGGGTGGCTCCCCTGCACCAGTGTTCCCGGCCGAGTGGAAAAGGGATATTTCCTGGCTTGGGGTGGCCATGGGCGCTGGGAAACACCGACACAAACACCGACACACAGCAGGGCAGTGCCAAAACAGCATCGGAGGGCTGGGGGGCGTGTAAGGGTGTGGGGGAAATTTGCATATTAATGAGCTGCCAATCAACATGGAAGGCGGGCTTCATGTACAGGGGGGAAAACCCACGATCCTGTGGTATAGGAGACCTGACTGTAACTTCATTCAAGATTGAAATTGATATTTCTAATTGTATTAGTTTCAGACTTAAATGGAATTTCTTCAACAGTTTTGTTAGGGTAATAAATGAGGGAAAGAGAACTGTGATAATTAAAAAGACACAGTCACTGTATATCAAATGAGTCTCATCAAGTCAAATACTAACTTGACAAGCTATTTGCATTTGGAAATATTGCAGCTATCTTTGTTGCATTTATCTTCTACTAATTACTTAGTCCAGTGTGTTTTGTCTGGTCCAGGGAAATTTGCACAGAAAAATATGACCTTTTATATAGACAATTCCATAGTTAATCAGATGGGCAGTGTTTTTTCCCCATAAATGTGCAAAACAATCCTGTTTCAGATTGTATCAGAACATTTTTAACAGAAATGGAAATATGCACTCCAGACTACTTGCCAGGGTAATTAGGAGGATAAACAGGCTTAACAATTTTACAGGCAAAAGCTCTGAAGAATAAAATCTTTCCCCTGTACTGAAACTCTTGACTTTTTAAAATGCTGATAGTGTCAGCTTAACTTGTGAATGCTCTTTGTTTTCTGCCTCACCCAAAACACTGCAAGGTTTCAAATAAACTGCCAGAATTCAGTGTCTGTGTGAGAAATGTCCTCTTGTTAAGCATTGTCACATTATTGCTATCTACTTGTGGTTCTCCACTCCTGGATGACACACTGCTGAAACAGCAGCAGGAGACTCATCTGTGCCCGCCGCTCGCCCACCTCAGCCAGCACTCGCCCCGCCCCGGCGCTCGCCCCACTGCCAAACGCAGCAGCCGCCCATGCCCTTGCTGGAGCATGGCCATGTTGAGCAGCACCCAAGCAACTGAGACAAACCTCGCTCTCAGAACCATCCTCCAGACCTTATTAGAGGAGAGGGTGTGGTTACAGGTGTGGCGTACTTGAATACTTAGTGGATTTGCTATCCTTGCGGATTCCAGGACTCATGTGAAGAGGGCCAGACCCAACAGCCGCCAGTAACGGTGGACTACTGTATAAGGGAGATACAAGGTTGAAAGTTAACTTTGTCCTACAGTTTAAAATTGCAGCATGCCCAAGTACACGCGGAGCATGTGGAAATCCTCCACTCCCTTGGTAGCCCAGGACCATCCCAGCTGGTCTCTGCTTTGATGAGACAATGAACTGACTGTGGACAATGGACCCAATAGAACCGAGACCAAACATCACAACCAGGCATTTCACTAATTGCTACAAAAGCTCTTCAGATGGGAATTTCAAACAGATTCACAGATTCACAGATTCACGTGAGTTGGAAGTGACCCACAAGGATCATCAAGTCCAACTCTTAAACCACACCACTGCCTATCCAGGGGGAATCAAACCCTGGTCTCCCGCATGGCAGGCGGGGACACTCACCACTGTACTAAACAGCAGCAGAGATTCCCCCTGATATCTCCTGTTTTATCTAGACCAATTCACAGGCCCAATTTGTGTGCTTTGGTGAGTTAATTAATATCCTGGGTGGAGAATTCGGCCACCCCAGAAACTCCTTCAGGCAGTTGCTACTCCAAAACTGATCGAAATCTACATAGGTAAACCACCTGCAAATAGTGTAAACTCTTCCTACAGATCACAAATACTCCCTGCCCAGTTAGGTATTTTTACTTTGATACTAACACAAGATTTTACTCCACGAGACTGTGGGCCACGTGGCATGTTCTGGCAGGGAGCAGAGGCTAACCCTACAGATTAACTCCAGGAGATCTTCAGCAGTCCTGCTCTGACAGACAGAGAATTCATCATTGGCACTTGAGCTCTCCTGACTTTGGCTCTATCAGCCCATGCCATACGAAAGCAGCTGTGCCTTCTGGGCATCAGACTTGTCAGTGGTGTTAATTAAACCCTACAGGCTAATCTATGTCAATGTTATTTCTTTCTATCCCATTCTAGATACAGGCAGGAAAAGGTGGTTTTTTTTTCTGAAGGGGGTCAATGAGAGAAATAATTTGAGCATTTCCCCCAAGAATAGCTGAGAAGAAAATGACATTGCCATTATTGGCAGATTTTTTACCATTCATCTGTACTAGCAATGTGTTGGCTTTTGTCAATAAGATTTTATTTTTGTCCAGTTCTTCCTTATGGATATTGGAATTCTTTACAGCCTGTTAGGCTACTGTGAGACATATTTAGAAACACAATTAGTGGTCCTAAGGCTCCATTCCCCTATCCCCAGGGGAACTCAGTTGAAAATGTTTCAGGACAATGAAGCAAAATAACATGGTTTATCAAAGGAAGGAACACATTTTGTGCAAATAAACAGAAATTAAATTGTAGTCACCGAAAACTGTATTCTCACTGGGCACAGAGAGACAAATTATTATGGGGCCAGTATTGTTAGAAACAAGTTGCTTTCCAGAAAGGAAGAAAGAACCAAACAGAATTAAAATACAAAGGTATATAAGAACTTGCTTTCCACTCCATGTAAGTCTGAAAGACTGTATTTCAACAATAATTTCTGTTCAAGTAGCTTCTCATCTAATTTTTAAGGAATATTTGGACTCTAACTTACAAGGAGTTTTAAAACATAATACTGAGCACTTAATAGCATAGCCACTGCACGATTCCTCTATCATCAGTCATCTCCAACTTGTCCCCTGTGCTCCCTTCAACTTCAGGATAACTCTCACTGCAGGGGCAAGAGCCTATGTTATTGTGACCTATCTACTGCAAACCTTCTGTTCACTAAGCATTCAATAACATAATTTGTCATAAACCCAGGATTTATTTGGCCCACTTAATTTGGAATGACAGTTGAGAGTAGAACTGAACATTTTATCTTCTATCTCTAAGAAGCATGTGGAAGACTCACCAGGGAAATATTTCTCTAGATTTACAATGCTGACAGTTCCTGAAGAAGTTCTTTTCTTCATAGCAGTTTGGAAAGGCAGAAGAGACTCCCTTTTGGGAACTCTACCTGCCTGCTGCTTCATGAATTTTGTGTTTCAGGAGTGGCAGGGCTGACCTGCCTGCAGTCTACATTCAGCTAATCCAAGAAATAAAGTCTCAGATGCAGATTTTCAATCTCTTTGACTCTTCCCACTCAGCAGAGTGGGATAATCCTCCAAGAGGAAGTGGCAAGAAATCTCACTAGTTTATGACTGAGCCAAATAAGTTTGCAAATAATAACAAGTCTGTTCCACGACTGCAGGCGGCCCAAGTGGCCTGAGTCCCCTGTCCTCATTAAAAAAAAGAAAAAAAAATCAGGGAAAGAAAGGAACATCATTTATTGAGTTGGGACCAGGTTTTTGTTCATCACCTACACCTCATTAGCACTTTGAGATAAACTTCCCTTGATGCAAATGAGCCCATTGCACCAGCTGACTGATGGCAGAATAGGGCCTTAGTAATCCCCTCACTGTCACCAAATGCCACCACAGAGCAATACTGTTAGCAAGTGTTCTCCTCCACATGACACAGTTGCCATTTTTCTCTCATTTTTACAGTTTAACTCCTATAATGGGAGCCATGACAGTACATATTTCATTAGGACTGTTCCTTAACCAGGAACTGAACTCAAGGAACACATTACTAAGCAGCCATAGCAGCTGAGAGTGAACAGTCCCATTTATTGTTTTGTTATGTCTTCCTACTCTAGGGATTAAACCTATTAGAATACTATTGAGGAAACTGGCCTAGCCATGGCTGAATGTTAATACAAGCAATTAGACACCCCCCCCCCTTATTTTTAAATAAATGCAGACATGTTTACTTAAGCAAACATCACACAGGCAAATGCCTTTGGAACCTCCAACCAATTTACAATTCAAACAACATACTTTGGAAGTACTCTTGTTTTGTATAAAAACATGTGCTATTCCTATCCTGTCCTGCTGTATCTAAACAGTATTTAGGCATGTGCTTTCTATCTAGGACTATTTAGGCTTCTTTTCCCCTGCTCAGAGGTGCCCCCATAGTTTGAGGCCAGCGATGCACTGGAATAGATAAGGATATTTTTATTGATTATTAAATGCTAAACTAACCAAGGGTTACAAGCCCAAGAATGGATGTAACTACTGGCATATTTATTATTGACAACTCATTGCTGAATGGAAACTAATTTCAAGAGTATAATGTGAATTAATCAAACGTGTAACCAAGACAAAGACTAAGAACATAGTACTTTTATATAGAGATAAAAGGAGTTAAAAAGTCTTTGGAGCTCATTGTTTAGACACAGTTAGAATGGTTAATAGAGCATAACAGTGATATATTTTCTCCTCTGTGAAAGTAACGTTGCTAATCTATACTTACACGGCAGTATACACCATCACAAAACCACTGTCATTACTAGAAAATCATGTACCATTTAGACAGGCTTCAACACCTAACAGGTTATATGGTTTGGATATAAACTCAATGGGCTTGACATGTGCAAAATAGCTAGATAACTATGCGGTCTCTTTGTGGAGATATCATACTAAACCCCCTCATTTTCTGAAATCTGCAAGGTTCTGTTATTTTCCAATCAATCTCAACAAAAAACTACTAACAGAGGCAAAGAGACAACCAGACTTTGCTGCCAGCCAGGCTTCAAACTCTATCTGAGGCACAGCACCAGTCACATCATGGCCACAATTGTAGCATGGTGTCTAGAGGAACTCAGTTTCTAGAAGTTCAGGTGATTTCAGTGTAAAAATGAAAGCATACCATGGTGATTTTTAGCATACTTTTCAATTTTTTCCCTAACAACACTGTCCTGCAACCTGCAGCTCTGGCCTTTGACTACTACAGATATGCACATCCATTGTTCATTAGTTGATTCAGGGATCTTTGGGCTCTAAGGCTATTTCATTTGGGGACTCTGCCTGAAGTATCATTTATTAAACAAATACGGCTGGCATTTATTATGACAGTGTGGTACTTTTCCAGACTTCACAGTATCACAGTGTTGATAAGGTTGGAAAAGACCCTGAAGATCATCAAGTTCAACCCATAATCCAACTAAAACCTAACAGCTATAACATTTATATCATGGCCCTCAACACCTCAGCTTGCTTGATTATGCTTCTTCCTTGGATCAGGTATAATGTTTATTCCAATGGGGTCTCATTAGTTTCAATGCAGGAAATTATTGCTAAATTAACTGGCTCAAAGTATGATTTCTGCATATATTTATTCATAGAACTATTTATAAAAATTGCTGGTTTCTTTATTAATTTATATATCTGTCCTTATTAGTACTTCATGCTTTGGGATCTGTCACTGTTTAGGGCCTCACACTAAAATTACTGAAGTTGCGTGAAGGTTCCCATTATCCTTGTCAGACTTTGGATCAGACTGCTTATGGTGAAGCTCCTTTAGATCATGTTAGATGTAGGAAAGAATAAGGTTGTAAAAGAGATGGGGAATCAGTGCAACCCATTTTCAAAGCTGCCATTTAACTTTCAAAGCAGAAACAGATCAAGCGAGATTTGCAAAGTTAAAAAAAATAATGGCTGATTTTGAAATTAAATTTAATTAGATAACTCCTTAGGGAGCTTTAGAAATTTTAGCATGTAATTTTCAGTCAGTACTTTTGTTTTTTTCAGGCCAGTTATACTTCAGATAATACTTTTTAATCAGGATACTTGGTGCATTTAAATAGAGGATTCTGCAAATTTCCAACTTTTGGTGCTGTATTCACTTATAACCATTCAGTATTAATTCTTTACATATCCATGGTCCACTAGTCTTTCCTCTAATTCTCAAGGCAAAACACATACTTTTCTTTATGCATGGTCTTTATGAGGTATACAACCTAATTAGAACAGGTTAAAAATGCTGGACACATTCTCAGAGTTATTAGTTTGAGATCTTAACTGGTTAACTGAATTGAGCTAATTAAGTAATTAATTGAGATAATTAGTTAATAAATTAACTCTTTGAGCTAATTCATGCCCAGGTTAGATGGGACTTTGAGCAAGCAATTCTAGTGGAATGTGTCCCTGCCTATGCCATGCGGATTGGAACTAGGTGATCTTTAAGGTCCCTTCCAACCCAAACCATTCTATAATTCTGTGATTTGATAATCTTTTGACTTTACAAAGAAAATGCTTCCCTATGCCACTACTCCATAAAGACGCAGAACAAAATTCCCTTAGTCAAGAATAGAGACTGACAGGGGATTTCATGTCTCTTATTTAAAGAATAACGAGGCAAATAAGAAACAAAACCTAGACTTAAAGATTAAATTAAGAATTAAAATTTGAATTTTAATATTTCCTTGCATTTTTAGGAGAGGAAGATTTTTATATGTGGTTACTCCAAATGCTGTTAACACTTTTGAATTCTGAAAGCTGTGGTAGAAAAAAAATCTGATTTCTGCAACCCATGATAAGGAGAAGCTCCTTGCAGAAGCTCCCAAAACTCTCGAAGTTATATGTGTAGGGGGACATTATTTAAACTTTTGTCTGCTTCTTCTCTTTCCCAGCAGTATGGAAGTACTGAAAGGCAATGCCTGCAGAACTACATTAAAAGCCTTCTTCGGCATGTGGGCCAACTTTCAAGGCCTTTTCCCCTCTGAAATAGAGAGACCATTTAATTGAGAATGATGCTTGGCATATGCCAAGTCCTAAATTATGCCTGGGAGTTGTTTAGGAAACTTTGAGCATAAAAATACCCCAGGCTGTATTCTAACAATTAAACAGTATAAACAATCACTTACTTGCATCTAAAGACTGTGCCCAGGCTTCATTTAATTTAATGTTATTGCTAATAGAAATACATGCTGGTAATACAAAGTATCTCAAGCTTTTTCAATTCTGAGCTGTGCCTAGATGCTGAATATGTAGTTCAGAAATAGAAAGAATAGAGTGGAATAAACTCAAGAGAAAATATTTCCCATTGAAGAACTACAAATCCTTATTGATAGATACACATACCAGTTTATTCTCCAATGGGATAGCTCTCTGCTTTGTATTCTGCCTGCTATACACGCACTCCTCAACAGGGTCAACGATTAATGTTTATAGATGTCCTATAAAAGTAATTATCCCAAATGGATGAGAACCCAGCTGAACCAAGGCTGGTCCCTGCCCTGGACACGGTGTCTACCTGCACCCCTCTCTGAACACACACAGTCGGTTTTCAGGAGCAGGGAGGAGCTGGGCTCTGTCCTTGCCACCTCCTTGCTGCAGGTCTGACTGTGTAAGCCACACTCAAGCATGACTGCAGCCAGTGTGGCTCTTTGTTCAGATGCTGCAGCTACACACTCTGCCTCCTCTGGAGGTGGCTTGTGCAAAATAGAAGGAGGTTGGTTTATAGGCAGAGAGAGGGCATTCCTTGCTCATCAGAGGTTTTCAAGACATGTACAGGGTGCTATATAATCTCATGTAGGCTCTCCTTCCCATGAAAGTCTGGACCAGATGATTCTTGGAGATCCCTTCCGGGTTCTGTGGTTGTTGCAGAACGTGAAGTCGAGAGTCTGTGCTCACTTTTTGGATTTTATTGCTGTTCTTTCAGTCTCTTAGTTTTTTCCTTACAGGAAATGGTTCTGGAGGGAGTTTTCTGCACAAGATTTTTAACCTTGCACTTTGAAATGAGAAAGAAGCTTTCTGTTTTCTCAGTGGCAGCAAAAGGTTTGCGAACAGACCCTCCTTACAGGCCTCAGAGTCATAGAAGTAATAGAAGAATGCCACATTTAGATTTACTTTTTTAATCTACTAACTGAAGATCATGTAGACACTTTTGAAGGAACCAACAATCCTTGATACCAGAATTACTCACGAAGTTATGCAAAGTTGTTTAGAAAATTCTGAGAACGTGGATTATTGCTTTACATTACTCTACTATGGACAAAATTCTTGCTTGTTCAGTACACTAATGTAAAAAGAATCAGAATAAACTATTCGGCACACGGATATAGCCACTAGATGGGAGGCAAGAGCTGATTAGGAACCTGGAGTACCAGTTGAGGGTCCACTCGGGGAGCTCCCATCAGCTGCCACTGCCAGTTGTGACACGCCACACTGGAGCTGTACACTAACACATGTGGGACGACTTTCATGAGTGTACACAAGGAGGTTATTCACTCGATTGGAAACATTTTTTTATGAATTGGCAGAGGTAGTGATGAATTATTGGGAGAGCAGAATATTCAAAAAATAACTGTTAATTTGCGGCCTCTAAATGGCATTGCCTTAGGAAATTATCCTCTTTCATCTGCAGCACTGACGGAAAGGAACATCTTTCACATTATCTCATCTACATGAGGTCTATTAAAAATACAGCTGCTTCTATTGGGCAGGAGTGGTATTAGCCTATATGGAGGCTAGAATTCCAGTTCTTACAATGTCATAGACTTTCTGTGTAGCTTTAGCAAGCTGTTTTTTCCTCTATTTCAGTTTTCCTCGGCTTCTATTTTTTTTTCCTGTTGAAACATCATATAATGGAATTTCCTTTCTTCCCTAGTGGAGGATAATACTATAAACTGTGCTCTCATAATACTGTATGATATAGAAATGTCTTTGAACTATTTGTGGATACATTTTTTTCCTTTAATTCAATGGCCTGAATTTTTCAAAGTTTTCTGTGTCTCCTTATATTTCACTTTAGGCCAGGTAACCGAAATCTAGTCTGGCATGCTGTCTAAAATAATTTGTAAAAACTGATCGAAGTAAAACAATAAAGAAATGGAATAATTTGAAAAAAAAGACATAATCATCTCAGTCAAAAGAGGTGTGAGTTGAGAAACCAGAGGACTTAAAAAATTAAGTGCATCAGATGAATAAAGTAGGAAAAAGGCAGTTTGACTCCAAACTCTTTGCTGAAGCTTTTAATATAGCAACATGAACAGAAAGTATAATTTGAAAAATGACTTCTGTAAAATCTTGATAGGACCTGGAACTGCAATCCAGTACTAGCATCCTTTCATATCCCATCTTGGGAGTTATGGTAACTTCACTGAGACAGACATGGGAACCTAAAAGATCCTTCATCCCCACCTTTACCATCATTGGCAATGTTTCAGTATGAGACTTGGAGCTTCTTTTGCCTTTTCCCCCCCACTCTTACCTTTTTTCTATCTTTTATTCTTCTCTTATTATTCTGTTTTTTCTCCTTTAGCCAAGTGTATTTAGTAATGCTGCTGGCATTGGTTGCCTGTACACAAACTAATTGAACCACACTAACCTATGTATTCTTAAAAAAATGTACAAATAAGAAGACCAAAACCTGAATCTATACACCAAATCCCTGTTGGAATCTGGCTGCCTGTGCTCAAGGCCAACTTTGACGTGGTCTCACTGGGGACCTCTGCCCCTGGCGCAGGCTCAGGGCCCTCCCCTTCATTTCTGCAGATCCTGACCTGCTGACTTGCTGTCCCTGGTCTGCCCTTCTGGCTGGGTGCTGTGGGACAGGGCCATGTCAGGGAATGGAGGGGCACCATCCTGTCCCTCACTGTTACATGCATCTTATGCTTCACTTGTCCTTTCCCAGCACCTGCTCCTGCTACTCCCTGACACTGTATTTTTCATCCTTCATAGCTGTTTTTCTTGCTATTTTCTCTTTTTGAAAATTTATCTTGCTTTATCCTCAAGAAAACAGCACAGCAACATTAACAGCTTCAATACATCTTTCAATGAAATTGTTTTTCATCTTCTCCCTACAAAGGGCTATCTAAACGAGGGTCAAATGTGGAAAGTTTCCATTAAAAAACCCCTCTCTTTTACAAAAGAGAAAGGCATTAAAACATGTTGTTGAAATTTAAACTTAATCAATATTTTCACTATTTCTCCTTTAGAAGTTTTAATAATGTTTACCATGAGATGAAAAAAGGCCTAAATCTCAAATCTTGACTCACATCTTTCTATCATTTAATATTCTAATGTTAGCCACGGTCTAAGTCTTACCAGTGCTTTTAACTTCTGTGCCCATTTGGTCCACAAAAGGTACTTTACATAGTCACACTGAAAAAATTGGTAATAGGTCTTGGATACCCGTTGCTGAAATTGTGTTTCAAATACCATCAATGAAGAAAGTGGATTGTACTTTGGAGAAGCAGGATCATATTCTAGCAGATGAGATATAAACTTGGGCTTCCAAAGTTCAGACTCCTGACATGTACAGTCTAGTCCTGGCTCCACACCAGATACTTTAGCAGTTGCCCAGGTGCAGTCCTTTGTAGGTGTTGGCATCTCTGAGCTCACCACTGCAGACCTTCTGTTCAGCGCTTTTCATTATCTGCTGCTGCCTGAATTCAGACAGGTGTGTCTGCATCCCCAAAAGGAATAAGTTCCTGGCCTGACCCTGGAGCTACAACCTCTAATAAAGGTTAGAGCTTGATTAATGGTACATGGAGATGCCCTGAAGGAGTTGCTGTCCTCTGCTGTACCTGTGATACCCAGGAAAAATGAAGCAGCCACTTCTGCTACATGACCCACTGTGCTGCTAACACAGGAGCATTAACCCATGTTAAAAACCTTCTGTGTCCTTAGTACAGAGTTTTAAAATCTTGGTGGAGGACCAAATAACATTTAAAGCTCGTGTACTCTTTGACTAGGCATTCAGATAGCCTTTCCTCTCTCCCTCTAGGTTCTTCAAGCAGATTTATTATACAGTGAAGGAAGGATCAGTCCAGGATAATTTCTTATCTCAGCAATGTTTGGCCTCCTCCTCTGCTTCTGCCTCTCCTCTCCTACATTAATGGCCTTTCAATATCAAAATGTTAGAATCATAGAATGGTTTGACATGAAAGAGACCTTAAAAATTATCTAGTTCCAATCTTACTTCTGGCTAAAAATGTGACAAACCACTGCATACTTAAATAATACTAAAAAATAATAATAATAAAAAAATAATCTAAATAGACATTGCTCATTTGCTTCTCTCCCCTCTGTTTGGCAAGAAGTGATAGACTTTCTTCAGGGAGTCTTGGCCCGGAATATCCTTTAAGAGCAGAAGTGCTGTGCTGAACAGAGGAACAATTACACAACAATTTAATCTGTGAAATGCTACTGAACTGCTGCTAAGTGTAGTGCCATAAGTGTACCTAAGGGAAGTTGACCCAGACTGAATGAACTGAGCAGAAATCACATCCATACTTTCCTTAAAGCCTCCCACTGCTTTGCTACCAGAAGTAGCAGCTGGTAAATGTCAGCAGCTATTATTTCTGTTTTCATACTGTCTTAATTTGTCTTAACAAGCCAAGGTAAAAATAATGATGTCCTATTCCCACATAGTTTATATATGTATATACATATACATATATAGATGTTATTTCCTGACTGTAATTCTTTAATGCAAACCAACAGAGGCAGAGACCTTACTAAAAGCAGAGACATTACTTGGAGCAGAAATGGCTTAGATGAAGAACCAGCTCTTTGTCACCTCAGTCCCTATTTTGTCTCCCACCTTCGTTTAACTGTTAAATGCTTTGCTATTTTGCTGCTGACATCAAGTTCATCTCAGAGCCTAAGCTGAGAAAAGAAAAGGAAGGAATAATGAAAAGGGTTAGCAAAAAGAAAAAAGGAATAATAGTGACATTTCTTTTTATGTTACATCCATGACTGTAATATTCTATTCTTAGAAGTTCACAGCATTAAATAAATATGAATTGTTATTATTTACTTCAGTCTAACTATTTAGCACCTGCAAAAGATGGATATGCTCATTAATTTGGAAATGGTTTTGTGAAATAAAGAACAGAATGAACTGTGTAGAGGATGGGGTGATCACTATATTGATAAAGTAAATACCATTCAGGGTAAGTACCTCAGAGGAAGATAGCAGTTGTTGGTGCATCCTTGTTAGATCTTTCAGAGGAAAATGGTTTTTTGTCAGGTTGTAGTAAGATTGGCTTCTGATTACAGTGTAGCAGTACTCCTCTGTGAATGCAAGCCATCATTTCATGGTGTTTAAACATACAATAATAAAGATGAAACGACGGCTAATAATTTGTGATACCGACAGTTCATTAATCAAACGGGCTGTCCCTAAAATATAAAGTGAGTGAATTTTTTACTCTATCCCTTGCCTGTGTCTTGAAAGTTGAGTCCAGGAAGAAAGGAAAGGTGGGGGAAAGGTGTTTTTAGATTTGTTCTTATTTCTCATTATCTTGCTCTGTTTTACTGGCAAGGAATTAAATCAATTTCCCCAAGTGGAACATGTTTGACATATGATACTAAAAGTTGAGTGATCTCTTCCTGTCCTTATGTCAATCCATGACATTTTCATCGTATTTTCTCTCCCCTGTTCAGCTGAGGAGGGGAGTGACAGAGTGGCTTTGGTGAGCACCTGGTGAACAACTAAGGTAACTCACTGCAGTGGGCTCAGCACTACTTCCTTGTGTGAAGCAGAGCAGCTCAGAAAAGGAGCAGAACCTGAATCTCTGCATATGCAGGTCCAGAAGGGCAGGAGGCTGCATGCAGGGAGGCGAAGTGGTGGCTATTCTCAAGTACGACAGCTGAAGTGCAGCGGCCCAGATGGACCACTGCTCGTTCACAGATTGAATATATTATGCAGACAGAAACAGGCCATCAATTATTTTCCAAATTGCTCACATTGAATCTGGCTATAACGACAATGCATGAGATTGATTTTTACCCTGTTTAATAGGATGGCTTCCGTGGATGGAAAGATAGTCTTCTAAATGCTTCCTGAATATGAGTGTCTGACCTGAGTTTCTAAGATAAATGCCAAATGGTTCACTTTTTAGTTTTCACAGAACATTAAATAAAGCTGAGAGAAGTCAAAAATGAGCTGGATTACCATGTTCACTGAATAAATCAGTACCATTACAGGTACTTGTACATATATAGCAGTTGCAAATTTCAGAGTAAGAAACTGATCCTGGAAAAATGCTACAAATCTCCTTACACCAGTGCTCAATTGCCTGAACGAACATAGCACTTTCTGTCTCTTTTCAAGTGGTGGGTTGTTGGGGTTTTTTTTTTAATGGTATTTGATTCTTTCTCTGAAGTGAAGGGAAATTATCTATGCAGCTATTTTAAAATTCTTATAATTAGCATTTTCAGCAGCTTTAAAAAGTATTTTCAGTATCATCTTTTAATCACTGACTGGCTATGGTTTTACAGTGTCCTACAACTACTTTTACTTCAGGAAGCTCAATCAGGCAGATAATCCTCCTCCCCCTCACACTCCTCGTTGAACACCATTTCACAGGAATACAAGGGCCGCAAAAGCCTTGCAGCTGGTGGAAGGAGAATCCGCATGAAAGGAGTCCCCACAGTGCATGCTGTGATGTGGATTTTCAGTTGCTCTGAGCTGTAATTCCCTGGAGGTTTTTCATAAATTAGAGCACACTTGGGGAGTGATGCTTTGTGCCGTGGGTTGTATTAGTTCCCAAAGCTGACGTGAGTCATAGGAGTGGGAGGGTGGCTGACAGCTGCCTTAGGGCTCTGCTAGTGGGCCATGTCTTTTTGTGATATTACAGCCATGGGCATTCAAAAGAATCCCGGGCCAATATTTAGCTGTGAAAAGTTATGAATGGTAGAATTCTGTTTTAAAACAGGTTTGTTTTACCAACAAAACAGATTTGTTTTACCACCACAATTTTTTCCCCTTCTTCTGTCATCTAATTTCAGTTCTTGTGTGTATACTAAAAGCCCTGGAAACATTGCGTGAGGACATGTGGGCTATTTGAAGGTGCAAAGCCTGTTGGAATAGTGTTAGAGAACTGTGGAAATGCAGGAGGACAGACTTTGTGCATTATTGTCCACAGTGCTTTTTGGAAGCTGACTTGAAGAGGGCTGTCCCCTGACAGTGCCAGGACATATTCTTGGAGAAATCTGGTTAGAGGTCCAGAACAGGACCACAAGGAAGATCTTCCTGATCCTTTTATTACTGAGTACTCCAGTACAAGACAACTGACCATAAGCTGGAGAACGGGTGATAGGTTGGACTTGATGATCTCTATGGTCTTTTCCAACCTTACTGATTCTGTGATTCTGTGATTCTGTGAAAGATGTCAAAACTTGGCAGTGTCTCTGGTCATGTGCAGACCTACAGACATCTACTGAATTTCACAAGCATCAGGGTAGGTCCACACAGATGCTTAGAGTAAATGCAGTATTGTATTTCTGGAATGCTCTCAGAATTCAGCACTTTTTTTTCAGATTGTAGGATTTGTGAAGTTACCAAGATAATATGGAAAAGTGTTGTAGATCTGAGACATTGCCTAAAATTATCATATGATCTCCCTTAGTGCGACTTGATAACTTAATTATGCGGTGCATCTGTTTTTTATTTATATGAAAAACAATATTAATAAAATAGTTTAAAATATTAAAAATAAATGAGATAAGAGCTAACAAAGATTCACAAGTATCTGAACATTCTGCAATATTTTTTGAAGGGATTCTGTACTTTGACTTTGAACTGCACTGAAAGAAAGTTGACACTGGCAGCCCACCAAATTAAAGAACAAAGTGAATCTTGATGTTGGCAATGCTCGACTGGTAAGTCCCAGCACATACAGATCTATATGCAAATAAATATCTTTTCATTAAGTGACAGAAAAAAATATTTTACTTTACTGACATGGCTATTCATGTTGGCAAAAAGCCTGGCAGTTTTCTCAAAAGTTTCTGATATTTGAACTGTGCTGATAATTTGTATTTGAAGTATGAACCATTACCAGCATTTTTGACATTTGCATCATCTTCTGTAATCATATTTATTCTTCATTAAAGCTCAGAGAGAGTCAACACACACCAAGCTTTTGACATTTTGTTACTAAACAGCTATTTTATGGATTCCAGTGGGGACCATCTAACATTTCTGTGTTCATCACAGCTGTAGCAATCAAACTTACAAACAACGGTTTTGGATCTTGAAGCATATTTGTTGAACACAATGGGGCTTTTATGACCTGTGTCCTTAACTGGTGACATCGACAACATACCTGCCATCTTCAGCCACACACCTCATGAACAACTCCAGGCACCACCATGTATAATCTAGGGGTCACCTAGCTGGAAAGCAGATTGACAGAAAAGGACCACCAAGCTGAACGTGAGCCACCAATGGGCCCTGGCTGCAAAGGCAACCAATGACATCCTGGGCTGTACTAGGCAAAGTATTGACACCATGTCAAGGGAGGTGATCAGTCTTTTGCTTCTGCTCAGCACCCGTGTGGCTACTCCTGTAGTGCTGCATTCAGTTCTGGGCTCCTTAGTACAAGAGAGACAAGAACAGACTGGAGACAGTCCAACCAAGGGCCACAAGGATGAAGGGACTGGAGCATTTCTCCCATGAGAAAAAGGCTGAAAGAGCTGGGTCTCTTCAGATGGGGGAAGAGAAGCCTCAGAGAGATCCTGCCAATGTCTTCAATTAACTGAAGGGAACGTACACAGAGGAGGCACCTAGGCTGTTTAGAGTGGAGTTCAGTGCCTGGACCAGAAGCAATGGACACAAATTGACACACAGGCAGAACACTGGGAAACACTTTTCTCCTGTGAGGGAGACCAAGCACTGTCACAGGCTGTCCAGAGACACTGTGGACTCTACCTTTTTGAAGATGCTTTTTGAAGATTAGGTTGGACTCGATGATCTCTAAGGTCTTTTCCAACCTTACTGATTCTGTGATTCTGTGATTCTATGCTCAAAAGCTGCCTGGACAGGCCTAGTGATCATGTGACGAGGTTTGAGGCAAATTGGGGCTGAGCCAAAGAAGAACCAAAACAAAAAAACAAAAGAGAAAAACCCAAAATCACCCCTCGCCCTCACCAGGTTCAGAAAAAACCCCAAGGAAAGTGTGAAAAGTATAAACTATTTACTTTAGTAAACAGACAAGTTAAGATACAATACAGTGAATCCCCATTATTTGCGGGCTGTTGGGTCTGGTCAGACTCCTGTGAGTTGTGACATCGGCAAANGAACAAGCTCCTCAGGTGCACAGAGAGCAGCTAGAGCTCAGAGTCCTGATGCAGGCACTCCAGGGGAAAGCAAGAGATGAGCAGGAAGAACCCCCGGGGGGCAGGGGAAGGGAATTGCAGGCCCTCTCTCCCTCTTCTAGTGGCTGGAGTGCAGCAAGAAAAAAAATGTCCAAGGAAAACAAAACCAAAACCAAACCAAAACAAAAAAACAAAAACAAAACAAAACCAAACCAAAACAAACAAACAAAAAAAAAAAAGAAAAGAAAAAAACCCTCCCAAAATATGGGGCTCTCCCAAAAGCTGGAGCAAACCCATCAAAGCAGCCCCTCTCCAGCCCCACACAACTGCAGCTGTCAGAGAGCTCCAACCAGCTCTCTGCCCTGCCATTATGTGAGATACTTCAACTGCTGCTTCTCAGTTTTTAGATCTCTTTTTTCTCCTCTTCTGGATAGAGATCTTACTGTCACTAAGGACCAGTATCCACAACAAAATTCCTCATAAACTGAAGCCAAAAGACCAGATCATCTTCAAGGGCCCCTTCCAAACTCAGCTGCTCTGTGATTTAAAAAAATGCAGTGGAAGTCAATGTTTGGACCTACTTCTGAATTTTTTTTATGGCAAAGAAAGAGATGCAGGTAATGAAGCTTCATATCAAAAAGATGTTACAAACCAATTCCTCATTCAGTACACATCAAAGTAAATCCTTCTAAAAACTTGAGTCTCCTGGTCTACAAACTGCATTTTTTTAAAGCTGCATTAAGATGCTGACTTTTTAACCACAGTTTAAAATCTTCACTGCTTGATATTTGTACCAAGAAAAGAAGGAAAATAAGAAACCTTGTGGAAATGGGCATATTGATCATAAGGAATTGGTGTGAAAGGAAGTTCATGCTTGTGACCAAGGAATTGTAAAGAGGTAAAGATATATATATATGTTTTCACACCCTAGAATCATAGAATGGTTTGGATTGGAAGGGACCTTAAAGACCATCTTGTTCCAATGCCACTGCCATGGGCAGGGAAATCACCCACTGGACCAGGTTCCTCAAAGTCCCATCCAACCTGGCCTTGAACACTGCCAAAGGATGGGGCATCCACAGCTTCTCTGGGCAACCTGTTACAGTGTCTGACCACTCTCACAGTAACGAATTTCTTCTGTATGTCTAACCTAAATATCCTCTCTTTAAGTTTGATCCCATGATGTTGAGTGATGAATAAACAGGAGATACTGCTTTTTGATACAAAGACGAGCAATATGCTATCCAGGATCTAATGAAATGCAGATGCCATATTCATATTCAAGGTAATTTCAGAATGTGCTCTTAGATATAAACTGGTGATACAAATCTTAGAGGAATGCCAATCATTTGCCAATCAAACAGAATTACAGTCCACAGACAGATGGATGGCAACATAATTTAATTGAGGCCTACCAAATACCTTATTAAAACATCATGCAAAGTAATCACCTTGCAAAGTAGCACCTGAGTAAAAGTTAAAATACAAGCTGTTATGAAAAGCAAGAGTAAAAAACACTCAGATGTAGTTAGAAGGGTTTTTAGCGACTGTGTATGGTTGCAGATCTGGTGCCATCATATGCACTTGAACACAGGAGATTAGAAACCACAGAGGAAGGGGAAAACAACTATGAAAAACATGGAATGGCATCCCTACAAAAGGAGATTAAATAGACTAGGACTCTTCAGCCTGGAAAATAGATAAGAGAGAGGGTATGAGACTGATCTGCCAAGAATGACTTAGAGAAGGAAGATGTAATAATTATTTTTATATTACAAAACTGGGAGTTATCAGATGAATATCAGGTAGCAGACTCAAAAAGCACAATTCTTTTGTATAATGCGTAATTAAAGTGTGGGACTCATTGCCACCAGATGGTCTGGAAGCCAAATATAAAGCACCACAAGGACAAAAAGAGAAAAAGATTCCATGAAAAAATGGAAGAAAAGTCCCTCAAGACTTAAGAAGCCTCCAAGCTGATTCCACTCGGCATCTCTGTGGAGCGAGTGTACAGTGTCATGGTTTGACCCTGGCTGGATGCCAGAGACTCACTCACAACCTCTCCTGAAGGAGAAAACTAGAAAAACAAACTGGAAAATAAAACTGGAAAATAAAATAAAACTGGTCACAGGCAAAAAAACAAGGCAAAACTATAAGTAAATAAAATAAAANTCCAGGCTTCTGTTTCTGGGCTCCAAAATACATCAGCAGTTTGTCCAGTTTTACCTCTCCATCTTCAGTTGTGGCTTAGATGGATTCTGCAGTACTGGTTCTCTCTCTCTCTGGTATACAGGTTTTCGCTATGGTCGGTCCAATTCATAAACAGCAGTGGGATGCCTGGAAGAACATCTCTACCCCTTCTCTCGTGGGCCTGGGGGCCTTCAATCTCTCAGCCTCCTGACGCAGGGCACCCTACATCTTGCTACTAAACTTTTTTTCCTCTCCCAAGTATGTTATTCACAGAGACGCCTCTATCTCTATAACCTTGAAGGCCCTGGCAGCACGGAGAGCCCAGGCAAGAACTGAGCTGTTAACACCCTCGCTGCCAGAGCAGCAGAAAACCCCCTAAACCATAAGATACAGTGAAACAGTAATTCTTTAAATGTACTCTGTCCTTGTTTTTTCTCCCCAAAGTGTGGAAACTGATCTGATGAGCATCTATTCTATTGGGGAGTTTAGGTAGACAGGAAAAAAAAAAAAGGTCCTGAAAACAAATCTCAAACATTTCAGGGTTAGCTTTTAACTAAAAAATAAATGGAAGAAGCTATGTATTGCACTCCACTTGAATCACAGAATCACAGAATTAATAAGGTTGGAAAAGACCAATAGAGACCATCAAGTCCAACCTAAATAGGGCCTTGTTCTGAACCGAGAGAAACAATGTGTGTTGAATCCATGATTTCTAAGAGGCAAGCTGTATGTGAAGGAATGTGAAGTTTTGGGCAAATAAGCATTTGGTGTCTGCAATATTCAAATCATTAACTAATTTTGCAGTGATGGATGGATGACTAGAATTTAACCAGATGTTTGCATTAAAGCAAATCCTTCTATTCTTACCAAGGGGACCAAATGCATATTACAAAATCCTTAATATCTACATATTATAGAATCTCCTATTTTTTGAATGTTAATGAATTACCACAGGTTATTCATACCCTAGATATAATTAGAAAATTATCTCTAAAGACATAACAAACCTCCTCCCAGAAGAAGGATACAAATAGTGGTAAGTAGTACAAAAAATTAGTTTTCCATCGGGTAGGATGTGAAATAAAGATGTATCATGTCCTTGATATCTCTTCAATGTCTATGTGAGCCAAGTCACAGAATCAGAATAGACTAGATTGGAATCTAGATTAGAGGTCATCAAATCCAACCTAACACCATCTCATCAACTAAACCATGGCACTAAGTGCCACATCCAGTCTCCTTTTAAACACTTCCAGGGATGGTGACTCCACCACCTCCCTGGGCAGCCCATTCCAATAGCAAATCACTGTTTCTGTGAAGAATTTTTCCCTAACATCCATACTAAACTTCTGCTGGCACAAGTCCTGACATGCAATGACAAGGTAGAGGGAAGGAACACTCTTATCTGAATACACATTTTGAATACAGACAGTGATAGTTTCCTGAACAAAGTTTGGCATTGTTAGAAACGATGTTGAATACAGACTATCCATGAATATAAAGAAAATATATATACACTACTTAAATTCTTGACACCAGCATTGTAATTTGTGAGTCAGTTCCTTACATCAATAACCTGCACTAAGAGAACCAACAGAGAACAGGGAACAGAGAAGCCTACAGAGAACCCTTTCCCAAAATAAATTTGAGGAAGTCACATAATAGCCCATTCACATGGCTCATTTTTGTAATGAAAGTTTGGAGGAGTATGGTATCCAGAATAAACATGAATTTGACAATTGAAAATGAATGTTTTTCCCATTGGAATTTCTTTGTTGTAGATAAATGAATTAATTATTATTATGAATAAAAACATTTGCTTATGAGCAGAGTATTTCTAATTCTGTGGTGCTTTGAATTTTTTCACTCTCTGCATTTCCTTGATATTACTTTTGCATAGTGATGAAGCTGTTGAAAAATATTCTTGCCTCCAAGAATGTGCAGAGGAGATGCAGCATTTCTGTGGAATCCACAAAAAGCGGAACACTAGTTTCAGGAATTTAGCAATTTGTTATGAGACAACTCGTTAGAGATAATACAACATATTAGTAACTCTCGTTTCAACAGTTGATGCATCATTGATTGGCTATGACTCTCACAAATATCCTTTTGTGTCTGGAGAACCTTCACTACAAAGACAGGCTGAGAAAGCCAGAGCTGTTTATCCTGGAGAAGAGAAGGCTGCATGGAGACCCCACAGCAACCTTCCAGTATCTGAAGCATCTGAAGGAGGCCTACAGGGAAGTCAGAAAGGGACTCTTCATTGGGAACTCTGGTGGTAGGAGAAGTAATCGGTACAAATTGAAAGAGGGGAAATTCAGGTTAGATATACAGAGGAAATTCTTTATGGGGAGGTGGATGAGGGACTGGAACCTGTTTCCCAGGGAGGTTGTGGGTGCCCTGTTCAAGGGCAGTGTTCCAGGACAAGCTGGGTAAGGCCTTGAGCACCCCAGTCTCGTAGGAGGTGTCCCTGCACATGGCAGGGGGCTGTAGCTAATCGGTTTTTAATGTCTGTTCCAACACTTTAACGTTCTATGATTCAATGGGTCATTTCTTGTTTCACATAGTTGAAGTAATTCGAACTGATTTACTTCCAGGACGCCAAACATCAGACCACGGACAAGCTGAGCTCTCAAGCTCTGCCGAGCTCTTTGCTCCCAGCCTGGATTTCAGTGTTTGCTCAGGGACCGCAGTGCCCGCTCCCAAGCCCAGGGCGGCTGATGCCGGCAGCGCTTTATGGGGCAATCGCAGCCGGGGCCGCGGAACTAAGCAACACTAAGGATGTTAATGATGCCAGAGTTCAAGGAGTGTCTGGACAGTGCTCTCAAGCCGTAAGGTTTAGTTTTAGGTAGTCCTGCATGGANGAGCGCCTGGGGCTGGCCGGGGTGAGGGGAGCGCAGCGGGCGGGGCTGCGGGGGCCACCCCCTCAGGGCGTCAGTCCCACCTGGCTGGCTCTCGCTTTCTTTGGGAAGTCACGACCTCCGTAGGAGTTCAGGGAACGACGTTCTTTTGTTTGCGATGAAAGACTGTGTTTTGGGGCTTGTTTTTGTGGGTTTTTTTTGGTGGGTGGGGGTACATGTGTTGGTGTATGAGCTGTATTTACTATTGCATATTAGTCTTCCCGCCTTTAAATCTGAGTGTGAGAGGGCCTGTAGATGCTCATCACCTAGTTTTCTGTCTGGAGATGGGCGAGATGGTTCATAGAAGGCTTAGATACAACCTGCAGCTGTGGCTGGGCTGGGCATTTGGAAAATCTCATCTCACATCTGTGTCCCCAGAATCACAGCGGGGGGGAGGTTAAAGGGGACCACAGTGGGTCAACTGGTCAAGCAGGGTCATCCTAGAGCACCTGGCATAGGGTTGTGTCCAGGTGGTTCTGGAATAGCTACGATGAGGGACACTCCACACCCTCTCTGGGCAACCTGTTCCGGTCAGTTTCTGCCCATTGCCTCTTGCCCTATTGCGTGGCACCATTGAGAAGAGCCTGGATCCATCCTCTGGCACCCTCCCCGCAGATACTTACAGACATTGATGAGGTCCCCGCAGTCATCTCTGCAGGCTGAACAGGCACAGCTACCTCAGCCTTTCTTTGTAAGAGATATGTTCCAGTTCCCCAAGTCATCCTTGTTGCCTGCTGCTGGAAATCTGAGGAATTTGTCCTGTCCAGTGGGAATGATGGGACTTGGATGCTTCAAATTTTCTTCACGCAGAATTAACTAGGTAGGAAAAGGTCTTTGAGGTCATCAAGTCCATCCTATTGCCTAACACCATCTCATCAACTAAACCATGGCACTAAGTGTCACATTCAGTCTCTTATTAAACACTTTCAGGGATGATGACTCCACCACCTCCCTGAGCAGCTCATTCCAATGGCAAATCACTGTTTCTGTGGAGAATTTTTCCCTAACATCCATCCAGCCTAAACTTCCCCTGGTGCAGCCTGTGTCTGTGTCCTCTTGTTCTGTCACTGGTTGCCCGGGAGAGGAGACTGACTCTCACCTGTCCCCAGTGCTGATCCATCTTGCATTGAGAGACGTCATCTCCCGAGAAAAGATGGCTGAAAGATATTTTAGTTTCCTCTTGCCTTCCCCCTAAGGTTCACAGATCTGATGGTTTCTCAGGCAGAACCCTTAGAAACAGAATTTATTTATGGGATTAACTGTTAAAAAATGGAGATTAACACCTGCTAGAAATTCTGAAGATTTTTGCATGGTTTGGTCCTATTGAATACTTAATAAAACTAAAGTCTGGCTAGTGTGTTGTCACTTGAGAGTGTGTTAATCATAAAAGTGTGTGACTTGTTCTAGACGGAATAGCAGATTATGTAAGACTAGCGTGTTTCCAAATAAATAATCCGTTGTGGGTTGGGGTAAAAGTGTGTCATAACTATGGAGAGCTGTGCCTGTGTACACGTCAGTTTAATAACTCAAGCATCCCATTTTATGAGCCTTCTGGGTTTGAGAGTTATGATACAAAAGCAAACAGTTCTTCTTGCTTATTGGGGAGCATTATTGACTTTCAACATTTGCTTAGAAATGACTGTTCTCAAGATTAATAAATTCTACCATGAAGCTGAATAAATCTACTTTATTAAATTACAGTTTGTAATGGAGAGAAATAAATAACACAAGATATATCTTCCAGAGAAAAATAGAGATTCACAGGACTGCATAAAGCATAGCTTAAAGTTCTTAACAAACAAACACAACAAAACTTAATGGTAACTTTTATTATTTTGGAAAATGGAATTATTATTAATAGGATTTTTAAAACCAGATGGATTTTCCATTTTAATTTTAAAATTGGAAAGTACATTGTAGTTTGAGCATTTTTCTTGTTTTTATATCTCTTGTATTCTTTGGGAGTTGCTGTAGTGGAAAATAAAAAGGAAGCTGGCCTGTGTGTGGTTTAATGGGATTATCTGTTATTTCCCACTTGGACTAGAAAAATTTACAAATTTCGGTTCATCTGGACCATCATGCCCCTGGCACTACCATCTGCAGTCACTTTGTGTTGCTCCATAATTTCTTTGGAGGTTGTGGAAGCATGTGACTGACTAATGTGGCAGGTCATGTGTGCTCCTTAGATAGTGCTGTACTTTACAGTGAGATGTCTTGGATGGTTACTGGATGCTTGGAAGGTTACTTGCAGGCTAAAGGTTGGGCAGTGGAGAAACAGGTACTTCTTTCTGTGGTTGAGGGAGTAACTGGGTGTTACTCTGAAAATAATTAGAGGCAATGTTTTCTTTGTAACTAAATTTATCTTGAGAGCCCTGGTTCTGAATGCTGAATTAAAAAGCTTCTCCACAGCATCGGGGAAATAAATGGGTCATCTGTGAGCTGAATGCAGTTGCTGGGAACACTAAGCCTCTCCTGTTGTCAGAGACGTGGTTGCTGCCGGACATAAGTGTGTTTTCTGTGTTAGTCTGTAGTGAAGTCTCCTTGACTGTGTCTTCTATTCATAAACTCAATCACTAACCTTGTCCTCTAAGAGCAGCCAGCCTTGGGTGGCGACCGAAGGTCCGGGTATCCCTCCAGATCGTGGATATGGTTTTCTATAGGCTGTGGGAAAATACTGCCATAAACCCACATTTTAGGCTAGTGTAAAGATACCGTGGCTCCAATTTTCTCTTTTATACAGTGGTCAAATCAGCTGCTTGTTAAACTGAATCTTTATCACAATTACAGAAGCAATGGGTCACATTCTATTTAATTAACATCTTTCAGAGGACTGTGAGTCTTGTGCTGTGCTTCTGGCCCTGTGGGTACATTCTTATGTAGAAGCTGACTGTGAGTGAGGAGGCAAGACTTCTTTTGCCTACTGCTATTTGCCAAGGACTTAATGTACCCATGAAGTGTTGCTCCAACAAGACCTGTGTGTTCCTTCTCGGGTTAATGACTAAAACCAACTGACATAAACAATGGTAGGCTATATCCTATCCCCCAAGTCTTTTTATGCTTGTATGTCAAATCCAGTTCATTCTTGCTGACACGGACTTAAAAAATGTGAGGGGGGAGCAACTCAAGCAAAAACTGGATCCGATTGTAAAATTGGATTTGGAAAAGAGGTTGTAGATTTAGGGTTATCTGGGGCATGACCTCCAAAGGAACAATAGAAAATTGTACTTTGCTTTGTTTATCGTGTCTCCTTAGCCTTTAACTTTCTATCCAGCCCTGGCAAACTGCTTCATCCTTTTGTTTCTTCAGTAAATGAAAATGGTAGAGGTCAGTATTATCACTTGTGCTGAGTGGTTCAGTTAAATTTGGAAGTGTTAATTGCTTGAGCAGTATAGAGAAATTAACTAAAGTTCTCAGTGAAAATTAATTTCTTTGCAGAGCCGTTGAACCAAACGATTACTGCAGTGTGCTGTGAAAGCTTTAGAACTAAATACATTTAGTAACACTTCAAAAGTTTCTTTGGTAGTATGTCCATAAGTGTTGTCAAGATGCTGGGAATTTCCAGAATATAGAAAGTACACTTGAAGATACGAAGCTGGAAATACTTGTTCATAACAATTTGAACACTACAGATTTAATTTCACTCTGTAACTAGTGACTGATTAGTGATTGAAATTCGTCAGAGTTCTTTTAGGATACAGTTTTGACTTTTATCCATTATTATAGTGTGAGGTGTAGCTGTAATGAATCAGTGATTTCTCTCTCCAGTGGCTTAAAGAATTAATTCAAGCATTGAAGTGATAATTCTGGGAGAAATTGAAATATGCTTCGTGTTGCCTTGGTTGATAGTAGCAGTATGTACTTGCAGAGCTTTTTGATACCTTGCTTGCATGGTGCATTTCTTCACAGAAGAAGGCAGAAACAATGACAGATATTTAAATAACTTGTTAAAGACAGTAAGAAGACAGCATTTGATCTGATTTGGTGGCACAAGGAGAAAAGAGATCCGTAGTAACTGATGGAAAGACAGGGCTGAAAATTAGCTGGTACTTTGGCTAAGTAAGAACAGAAGGGTGTGTAAAAGTGAATTTCCTCACTCTTAGTTGGGCTGAGTAATGGTAGTGCGAAATATCATCGAGTCCTGTGGCCAAGCACTGGATTGGATCATTCGCAGTGTGTTTGAATGCAGCCAAAGCAGTTTGGTGGATCATGGACCTAAGGATGGCCTATGGTATGCTCTGCACCATGTGCTTTGTGAGAGCACATGGAGAACTTAGTCTCTGATGCAGGTATGACATGTATGTGCTGTTCTTGTAGCTGGAGTTTGAGATTTTATTTAAACTGCACATACTGGTCTTTTGTAGGAAGGAATCAAAGTAAATGTGGGTATTCTGTACTAATTTTCTGGCAGTGGCTTTGAGCTTTCAAGAATAATTAATTTCAGGCTAGGTCCAAGTAGGCAAGCACCTATTCTACTTTGTGAGCTCAAGCTTTCTTGCTTGGTGTGCTCTGGACTATAAGTTTGGATCCATTAAATTTGGATATTACACAAACTTGTATGTCACTGTCAGTATGGACTGTGCAGTGGGACACAAGCCACAGTTTTCCAGCAGTAGAGATCTCCTACCAAATGCAAACCCATGCTTAGAAAGTTATGTGAGCCAAACCTTCTCTTATGTCTCAGTACCTTTACTGTTAATGGATTCACATATTTTAGGCCAAAACTATACACCAGTCATGGGATGAAAGAGGACTAACATGGAAAAAAGGCAATTCAAAAGCATTTCTATGGTAGAATAGAGGCCACATGGCCTTGTTGGAATATTTTATGTAATGCAGTACAGGCAACCCTCTTCTATCACTGTACTGTGGGTCTGGTCCTCCCCCCGTGAAGCCCTCTATCTGCATATATACGCAGCTCATTAATACGCAAATTTGTCCCACCCTCTTGCAGAGCCTCTTCAGCCCTTGTGCGCTCCAGCGCTGTTTTGGCATCACCCCACTGTGTATCGGTGTTTGTGTCGGCACTTCCCGGCACCCGTAGCCACCCCACACCAGGAAAAACCCCTTTTCCACTCAGCCGGGGATTCTGGTGCAGGGAGCTGCCTGCACTGCTATCCTGGCGTCTCTTCCGGTGGGTAGACTTGGTTTTGCCATACTTGGGATAGACGTGGTGTCTGGTCTCGGACACCAAGTCTAACCCGAGAAAGTCTGGGATACCATGTTTACCCCAAGAGTGTGTAAATCTTACATAACTGTGTAAATAATCCCTAGGAGGCATGCGGGGGGACCCTCACACCCCTCCAGGACCCCATAAGCACGTGTTTAAACACAGCTAGCGCCGCCCTCAACCTGCCCCAGAACCCCTGCTGGGTGGAAGAGGGCGGGTGGCCATCTGTGCCTGGCCGGGTCCTTGCAACAGCCCATTACCATGGGAGCAGCGCTGGTGCAGTCAGTGGCCAAACAGACACTTTGAGTGTCCCACCTAAAGTATATACTATGAGCCTAATGCCTGGCTCAACAGCCTAACTTTCCAGCATGAAGTTTCTGTGCTTGTGAATGATCGGCTCCCCTCGTTTCGCTTGCAAGTGGGGAGGGGATGAGCTGCGACAGTACCTGGGCAGCCCTTGGCACCCCCCCAATGCCTGTTTCCATGGAAACAAAACGCAATGCCTGGACTGCCCCTGGGACACCAGCCCAGCTGTCCTGCTGCTGGGACTGGGGGGGCAAGCCCCATGCTGCGGCCAGCGGGAGCGGGGAGCCTCACCGTGAAAAGAAACACTTGCGGTATCCATCTCTCGCCCTGCCACTGACCCCGGGATGGGTGGTGCTGGTAGTGGCCAGTACAAACAACATGTAGTGGATCGTGCAGCACTGGAATTTTGGTAGCTGATTTGGCTCTCAGCAGTGCAAGGCTGTCAGTGTTCACTCAAATCTAGGATTGTAAGACCTGTTTCATGTCCTTCTCAACCCTTATTCTGGCTCCAGCAGAATCCCTGACCCAGTGCTTCTCCAGATACTGATTTTTCTTTACGTTTTTGTTTAAATTCACTGAGGGGGCAGTGGGATGAGCTTCCATCCCAGCGACTTGGTCTGGAGTGGGGTGGAACCCCATCCCCATGGGAGAGGGGCACATTCCCACCGGCTCTGCTCTTTCTCAGGCAGCGCTGCCTGAGCAGGCTGTGTGTGCTGCCGCCAGTCACAGTGCAGATGGCAGAACCAGCTACTCCCAATGGACGTGTGCCTGATATCAGAGCAGAGTTCCACCACTGCCCCAAGAACTCTCAACAAAAACAGCTTTTGCAGCGCGATGTGGGTGGGTGCAGCTGTGCCCTGGTGCTCTGAACCGCGAGTCTGGCATGGGCTGGCAGAGCGGTGCGCTGGCGGTCCATGTGGTGGTGCGTTGGGTGGGATAAATTTGCAAATTCATGACAGTCTACTTTGAATATTTGTGAGTGTCAGTTCACGCAGACACAGTTGCAAATGCCCCATATAACAGACTTCTGCAATTGCCGAAAAACCAGCCTGCAAAGAAGTGAGAGGAGAAGTGCAAAGTAGAGAGGGTTGACTGTATTTCAGAGGAACCTGTAGTAAGTATAGTTATGACAATGTGAATTGGTGCTGTTACCTGTGTTTTAAATCTTCCAATGGAATTTATTCTCGAGTGTGTTGTTACATTAGAATAGGATGAGCAAACTGCCAGCCTTAGTGTACAAATTGGAAATGGACTTTCTGACATCCAATTTGAGCAATTTCTGAGAATATGGGTGAATAGTTGACAGTGAGTTAGGTGATTATTGGAGCTGGGATAGTGATGACAATAACACTTAGATGACTAGATGGCTTTAGGCATGGGCAGATGTCTTTTCATAAGAAAAACAGCTTGTCTTAGAAAAATTCTTACTACTTAAAAGATGAGGGGAATGCTTGAGTATGTTTAAATCCATTCTTAAAGGACTACCTTTGTGATCAGAAAATGGATCAGGAAGTTGGGAGAAAAGTAAAATGGGATGCCTAAAAAATTTAGAGTTTTGTGTTGTCATCTGGTTGCACAGTAAACCAAACTGATGTATGTATATATCAAATGTTCCAGTCTCAGGCTGTGATGGAAGAGGAAAACTTTACTTTTCTCCCTAGACTGAAGAGTTGCTGATAGCCACCAGAGCTGTTGGGCCTGAGGGTCATGCTGGTCCCTTCATACTTCTAAATAGGAACCTCATTTGCTGCATGTTGTCATTATTGTTTAGCATTACAGCAGAGTCCTAAAAAAAGTGATGAAAATAAAGATGGAAAAATAATTTAATTATTATTTCTTTTATACGTAATTGAATCTCATGTGATCACAGACTTTTCATGCTTGTAGTGTGGCTTGTTCCTACTGAAAACACCTCAGATTATAAGTTTAGAGTTAATGTTTTTAGGAATGGAAATGAGCCTAATCAACTGCCCGTGTGGTGAAACTTCCAGCTCCCTCTGACCCCTGAGGGAACAAATTTTTACTCCAGAATTAGCGTGTACAGGTCTTTGTGAGTGTCGAATGAACCCGGCTAGGACTCAGAGTCAAGAGAGGATGGTCGTGGCATCCTCAAAAACTATTTGGCACAATGCTATGGGAGCAGAGGGAAGGAACGTTGCTGATCCTTCTTTTGATAAATTCATAGACTATGTGACATGTAGTGAAACATGATTAAGTCTGTCTTGACTTCTATAATTAGTATAAATTCACTTTATGGTGTATGCACTGGTTGAGTCTCTGACCTCTGATTTTTGCTCTTAACGGGCATTTTTGCTTTTGTTACTTGCTTTCATTACTGGCTTTCAACTTTACTGACAAGAAATTCAGTTGACCCTTTGGTATTTTCAGGGGAGCTTGAGCTATATGCTTTTAATTTTAATGACTTGGATAAGCTGCCTTTTGCTTTATAGGTTTTTTACGCTTGTTCTACAGTTTTTCTTTAGAAGTTCCTTTTGCTTAGCATTGGCTTCAGTGCCCTGCTGATGGGTTAGACGTCTTTAATGTTTCATAAAAAATTTAATGATTTGGTGAATGGCTGTGGGGTATTGACCTTTGGTGGATGCTGGATACCAACCAAAGTTACTCTACCACTCCTCTCCTCAGCTGGACTGGGGAGAGAAAATATAACAAAGGGCTCGTGAGTCAAGATAGGGACAGGGAGAGATCACTCACCGAGTTACTGTCATAGGCAAAACAGGCTCAGCTTGGGAAAATTATTTGAATTTCTTATCAATCAGATGAGGGTAATGAGAAATAAGAATGAACCTAAAAAATCCTTCTCCCCACCTCTCTCTTCTTCCAACCTTCAGCTATACTGATTATTTTTCTACTTCCTGCCCTTTAGTGGCATTGACATCAAAGCCTCCCTTGGGCATCTGCCTGCCCCACTGTGGGGTCCTCGATGGGCTGCAGGTGGAACTGTTGTCCTCCATGGACTGCAGAGGAACAGCCTTCTTCACCATGGGCTGCGCCACAGGCTGCAGGGGAATCTGCTGTGGTGCCTGAAGCACTTCCTTTTGCACCAACATGTGGTGTCTGCAGGGCTGTTCCTCTCACATACTCACTCCTCTCTCCAGCTGTAGTTGCTCAGCAGTGTTTTCCCCTTCTCTGTTATTCCAGAGGTACTACCACCATCACTTTTTGGCTCAGCCTTTGCCAGTGGCGAGTCCATCCTGGAAGCTGGCTGACATTGGCTCTGTTGACTTGTGGGAAGCTTCCAGCAGCTTCTCATAGAAGCTTCAGAAGCTCCAGAAGCTTTTCCCTGCATCCCCTTTCTACCAAAACCCTGCTATGCAAGCTTAATACAATGACTTCTTTTAGGTACATTCTGTATTCCCTGTCTGGTTTTGTGTGTGTATCATGTTCAAATTAAGTGGTAATTTTTATCAGATTGACTATCATAACTCCCCAAATAAGCTTGTATTTGGCATGTTCGTATGCTTTTATGTACTCCAAAGATGTCAGTTGCCTGTACATTCTTTTAAATGTATCTACAGTCTCATGAGTGTCATGGATTTCACATGTAGTCCATTAGCATCCATGTTTTTCTTACAACATAAAAAATCTTAGTATGGTAAAGATATTTAGTCTTCACTCGAACTATGACGTGTTTTTGCTTTCTGAATAGTGAAGCACGTAGCTAATGTCTTTCATGATATTCGTAATTGTTTTCAGAGTTCTGTAAACTATGTGATAATTCAGTAAGGTGTGCTCTTGCACACTTAGAATGATAAAGGTTGGAAAAGACCTCTGAGATCCTTGAGTCCATCTGTTACCCCAGCACCACCCAATTTCCATTAAACCATTTCCCTGAGTGCCACATTCATGTCTTTTAAATACAGTGAACCCCTGCCACTTTGCGGTTCAGAGCGTGTTCAATTCTTCACTAGTTTTTTTCTCCACAAAAATTCTCCTCTGACCATGTGCAGCGAGCACTGTGAAGAGCTAGTATGTAAATAAGCTCATGAATATGCAATTAAGCACCACCTATCACAGTCCCTGAGCACGGGGTGGGGGGGCATTCCTGGGGTGACCGTGGCAGTGGAAGCAGGGAACCCCAGAGCTGGCCCCCATGGAGCTGCAGGCGGTGACGGAGGATGTCCCCAGCCCCCGCGGTGCTGCTGCCTGTGGGGACAGCAGGCAGGGGGCTTGGTGGCTCCCGGGGCCGGTGCCCAGCGGGGTCAGTCAGGCCAGTGCCTCATGACAAGGGAACTTTGAGTCATGTTTTCTGTCTTGGCGCTGAGTTTGTTTCTGATGTTAAGGTAGTGTTAACTCTGTTGAACAGGCATGGAAGTAATGAAGCCTTTAATTGATGAAGAAGACTCAGATGGCATCTCAGATGAAGACAATGAAAATAATTTCCTGCCGGTCAAGACACATTACCAGCTTGATAATGAAGAAGGCATTACGTATGTATTACTCTGAAATATTAGCTTGTTTAAATTTGTTGACTGACTTTTCTTACAATCAGTTTACTGAACTGTGAAGGGGTTTTCATGCACCTGCAGAACAGTTTTGTGGTTATACATCAGGATTTAGCATAGTGGTGCCAAAAAGCAGCCCATTTTTTGTAGATTCTCTGTTCCTTGGAAGCTAACAATGTACTGGCCATAAAATATTCCAAGGTGCCTATTTGTAAAGTGAATGAGTTACTCAAAATCCAAGCACTGTTTAAAGAAGATTTTGAGAGGACTCTGGAGATAATGTGTTTGTGAAAGTTTAATTAGAAAATCTTGCAAAAGTTTGTTTCTTTGTTTTTTTTTCTTGTGATCTAAAGCTTTGGCTGTCAGAAGTGTGATTTGCATCTGCCAATTGTTTTGAATCTTACTGTTTCTAAATTAACATTGATAAAACTTGGTAATTTTGACTCGGAGACAAAAGAACAATAAAATTGCACTGAAAATAACATTTCACAAGCTGGAGTAAAGAACTGAAGATCAGATTGTACGTTCTACTTTAGGATGCTCACATATAAAGATGAATAAAAAACTTATTTGAATGTGCTGCACATTCTTTAAAATTCTTTAAATCTGGACCACCAGATATTGCGGGTTGAAGCTTAAAAATTATGCCTTTATTATATAATGACAGAGGATATGATTTTATTTTCACCCCCTGCCCTATCTCAGTGTACTTCTAATGTGACATTTTATCCTCAGGTTTATACAAACACTTACTCACCTCCTCAAGGGGAACATTGGAACTGGGCTTCTTGGTCTTCCACTTGCAATAAAAAATGCTGGCATTGTGGTAAGAATCCAATTCTTTTCTCATGAACTAGAAAAAGTGTCTAAAAGGCTTTGCAAATACAGTGGAGCCCCGCCACTTCACAGTTCTGTGCATTGCGGGTTCATTCCATTGTGGTTTTTTTTTCCATGATAATTCCTGTCTGGGCATGCGCAGTGTGACCCGCAAAGGGCTATTATATAAATAAGCTCGTTCATATTCAATTAAGCCCCCACCTGTCACCCCACCCACCTCACTGGTTCCAAAGCAACAGGCAGGTGGAGGTGGTGGCAGAGGCTCCCCGCTTCAACCCCCGCCCCTGGCCCCGTACCCAGAACGCGGCTTCCTTTACTGGGGCAGCCCCTCGGCTCGGCAGCCCTGGCATCGCCACTCATGCTGTGGCACAAAGAAGTCACCAGGCCAGTCCGACCTAGCCAGCTGTCATGGACAGCCTGGCTGTCACAAGCTTCCAGCAGGAACAATGTACTGGCAGGCAGGGACAGTGCCCAAGCTGCCAGCTGAGCATTGCCTTCCCGGCACGGGAAAGGGAGATTCTGTGCTGGGCAGCCGGGAGAAAACTGCCTTCAATGGCTGCCCAGCCAAGCTCTGTGAAGGAGCTGCGGGGCTGGCTCCCAGCCACACAGGGGACCCTTGGCGGCCATTTGAGAGATGGCGGGAGGCAGGACCACAGCAGCCCCAGCGGAAGGAGCAACCCTGGCACCACCAGCAGTGCTCTGGGAACCCCTGGCCCTCTGGCCCCATCTCACGCTGCAGCCCCCGCCCAGCCAGAGGAGTGGGGTCCAGTGGGGCTTGTCCATGACCGGTGCTGTCTGGGAGGGACTTCGGCAGCCGAGGGGACAGCCCAGCATTAGGTTTGGGATAGTACCAACTGAAAGCAGTGCTGTCCCCGGGAGCTGCAGCCCTGCAGCCGCAGGTGGGGAGAGCCTGGTCCTGGCGGTACCTATGCTGGCAAGTGCCTGCTTAGGGGGCCACATGGAACGCCGCAGGGAGGGGCCAGAAGACACTCCTTGCACTCTCCTGACCCATCAGAGGCCGTGGAGCAGTCCCGGGAAAGGCCTGCAGCCACTCCAGAGCTGAGGTGGGCAGGGCGATGAGTGGGGGCTTAATTGAATCTTCATTAGCTCATTACCTTTGCAGAGTAAGGGCTTCACACAAGGGGAAGGAGACCCGTGGCCCCGTGCAAGTCGGGGGATGACTGCATATGTCCTGTAAAACAAAAATCTTGTTACTGTTGATTTGTCACTGTGATCTTAGTGAAGTTGTGTTGTTTTTTTCCTTTAATCTGGTAAAATTAGTATTGAACATTAGGATTTTTAGTTACTTAGCAAAAGCTACTACTTCACCAAGAAGACTTTACTACATGAATTTAATTTTTGCTTACCCAAAGTGTTTTCCTGGTCAAAACAAAAACTTTCTCAGAAAAAAGAAATATTTTGATTTACTCAGACTCCTATGCTGTCTCATGGGAATTGTTGCTACAGGGTTATCTTATTTTTGCACAGATTTCCCTAGAGACAGATTGTGTGTCCTAGAATGCAGCATCAGCTTGTTAAACAAATGTTGTGTTTCTGCAGGAAGGTTGTTTATACCAGGTAACAAATAATGCATTTCCCAGGGCAGGGTAAATTTAATCAAGTGAAATTTGCAGCTTATGAATAAATTATCCTGTAATTGTATAGTATGGGGTGTCAATTTTGAGAATCAAAGTTACATGTAAAAGTTACATGTTCCTTCTGTGAAAACTTCTGGTCAAATTTCCATTCTGAAACAAGTTATTTAATTTGAAAAGTATCTGTATCTTGTGACTTTTACTGTCACTGCCACTTTAAAGTGGCTCAAACCACTGTTTTGAACTGTGGAGTGCATGCAGACTTTTCTCTTGACGAACTTTCTGGCAAATTAAGCAGTTGGAGGAGTGAAGTTGTTCATACCCATTTGGTACTTACGACTTGATCGCCCCTTCAAAGCCTTCTCTCAAGTAGCGAACTGAAAGTAAGTGATGCCATGAAACATCAGTTGCACAAAATTTTTCATTTTTATTTTATTTGCTACAATGTGAATTTTTTTTTCATATAAAGATTTCCCCCCAGCATATTTTCCTGAAAAATTCTCTTTATCTCCCATGTCTTCCCTTTTTTTTTTCCCCATACCAGGTTGGACCAATCAGCCTTGTGCTCATAGGAGTTGTATCGGTTCACTGTATGCACATCTTGGTACGTTGCAGCCACTGTCTGTGTCAGAGGTAAATGTGGAATGACTCATTCAGTTGCTGAGTTTCAGTATTATCTTTTTTCATTCCTCTTTTCTGTTTGTGATTTTTGACCTATAGAGTGTCCTGGGGCTGGAACAGTTTCTTCTGTCTGTTCAGAATCTTCTACTTGTTGGAAACAACACTCAAATTCGTAGTTTGCACCTATAAATGATAGGTATGCTTTGTGCAACACATTGAGAAAAGATATTTGTTCACTGTTCATGCACAAAATGAAGTTGTTTTAATGTGTTTCCCAGTACCCCGTTCCCTGATAGCAAATAATCAGGTCTTTCTCATTGCAGTTTTAATTGCTTATTTTCAGTCCTTCACTCTTTGTTTATATTCATAGCTTCTGAATCTTCATATCTTCAAAAAGTGTATAATTTTTAAATAGACAGTTTGTAAGTACTTTATAGGAGTAAAACATAAACTAAGAACTTGGAATTGTAGTGCTGAAGGAATGTGTTAAAATGAGGCTAGTGAGCAGATAAACACTAAGTACTGCTCCAAGTGAGATGTACAATATTGGAGGGAAGCAGTTTTTCAGACTGATAGAGTTATTCAGGCTGATAGGTATTTTGATTGAGTCTTATTAAACATTATCTTACTGTCAGGTGTTAAAGAGAAGCAGTTCGAGGGTTTCTGTTTCAAAAGTCCAATGAAGGTTTTGAACTGAATAGAATCACAAAAAATATTGATGTTGCTGTAGCTGAAAAATCTATCTTACCAGATGGATATGACATTGTACTCTGAATGGACCCTATTGTTCCTGAATTCTTCACTTTTTCCTCTGTAGTTTTGAATGGTCTTTGAAGATGATCACTAAAATACTGAATCAATTGCGACTGATTTCTTCTGCAGGAAGTGTTTTTGAATTCTGTTCACGTTCTTTGTGACTTTCAAATTTCAGATTAATTTCTTAATATCATATTCTAAGAATCTGATTTTGGATTATTTATAAAAAAAAATGTGTTCTGTTAGAAGCTCATTTAGTGCTGCTAGACTGGGGAAGCAACATTGTGATTCACATGCTTGAAAAGTGCTACAAAGTAGCCTTTCCTGGGGTACAGAAGCCCAAACCATACCTCTGAAATTCCCCAGCACAAGGTTGCCACAGGTGATTTGCCACTTGTTATAATCACGGGAGAGTAACAATGTTTTCAAGGCAGGACTCTAGGCCATCATAATTTTTAGTTACTCTGTTCTTAACTTTTTAATTTCAGGATGAAAAAATCCTCCCTGGGGTATAGTGATACTGTTAGTTATGCCATGGAAGTGGGGCCCTTGACTGCTCTTCAGAAACGAGGTTCTTGGGGCCGGTAAGTTTGAGTTAGAATATAATTGAATAAATTCTTTATAAAAAATTAATGGCTACACTTGGAATGATTGAGGAGAATTTCTTTTTACTAAGATTTTACCTTCTTTAATGCTTTTATGCTGTGTTATTTATTTCCAGCTGCCAGCTAGTAGTGGTGACATGGGAGGATGTCTCTGTTAGGCATTTTAATTTTCAGATATACAGGAGCTGTGAGGAAAATGAATTCTGTTGAGTAATAAAGGAAGAAATGTGTAATAACCAGAAATGTATTCTGTGTTGTCTAATGTAGTGAAATAGTTTAAGTTTTTATTCTCTTTTACCAGCATTTCTCTGCATCAGAGTTGCATCTTTAAGCAAGTTGACACTGCAGATGTTAATTACTTTAGTGTGCTTCTTTGGAAAGAAAGCAAAACAATACAATTAATGGAGAAATATTTATTATTTTTGCAATAATGACATGAAGATCACAGGATCCCAGGATATTCCCAGTTGGAAGGGACCCACAAGGATCATCTAGTCCAACTCCCAAGCGAGCGCCCACCCAGGGATCCATCCCACAGCCCTGGAGCCATGGGCACCACGCTCTGTCCATCCAAGCCTCCCGTTATCTAGACCATGTCACTGAGCTCCTCATCCAGTCTTTTCTTAAACACCTCCAGGGATGGCGACTCCACCCCCTCCCTGGGCAGACCATTCCAATGAGAGATCACTCTTTCTGTGAAAAAACTCTTCCTGACATCCTGTCTAAACCTCCCCATGTGTAGCGTAAGGCCATGTCCTCTTGTTCTGGTGCTGGTAACCTAAGGGAAGAGATATTAATAGCTTGTTGTCTCTGTTAAATACTTTTCCCCTCTTTGACAAAAGACCATTTTTTTTCTTTGCCATTTGTTGCTATACAGCTGTTTGTGGTGATTATAGTATGACTGCACAGTTGTGAAATTTGGAATAGTGAAACAGACGTGTTGTTCAACATGAACTTAAAGTGGTTTTTACCTTGCTTGTGGAAGAAATTATTTTGTTCTTGTTATTTTCAAGGATGCAGCATCTTGCATCTGGCGTTTTGGCTATTACTTTGTTTCAAGTAGTCTGTTAAGAACTTTTGTGATGATTTCTTAGGAATGGAGTAGAGCTCTATTAGAGGGAAAATTAGTTTGAAGTGATATATACTGCAATGACAATTCACTATTGCACTGAAGAGCTGCAAGCCGCACATGGCAATTGGATCTCCAGGGATGCTGTGCTACAGCAAGTCCATTCTCTGGGGCAGACCTCCATATGCCATATGCTTGTCTCTAGCAGGGTTTCATTACAGGGTGTCTTTGGGCCACCACTGTGCATTACTTTTTTTCCAAAACAATTGGAACCATGGTGGGTTTGGTGGTTTTTTTCAGTGAGAGACAGTGTCTGAATGTGTATTTGGATACATTGACATGTAAAAACGTTCTCTTGAGTTGATGAAACTTATATGTCTCAGGCTGTATATGAGACATTTCATCTCTGGTCCTGGTGGAAAACTGCTGTTAAGGGCTAAAGGATGCCAGCAAAATTTATATGTGCATCAAATACATATGTCTGTTGTCAATATTTATACCACATTGTCAAGTCTTTGAATTTCATTTTAAGCCGCTTTAAAATATGTTGAGTACCTTTATTTTTGATATCTGACTTAGGATAACTTAAAAAACACACGCATACCAACCCCACCCCGTTTTGCTATAAGAACAACGTGCACTGCAGTACTTGTGAGATTAATGAGTCTAGCATTTTGACTACTAAGCGGAGTAGTAATTGCATATTAGGTAGCAATGGGTTAATTATTTGGATCCCAAGTATAATGTATGTTTGTTTTTTCTTCCTCAGGTATATTGTGGACTTTTTCCTAGTGATAACACAGCTGGGATTTTGTGGAGTTTATGTTGTGTTCTTGGCAGAAAATTTGAAACAGGTGAGTAATGTTGCCATATGGAAACAGTTATGGAAAGAGGGTTTAGGTTAATTTTTCCTTAGTTTTATTTCCTGTCCCTACAAAGTTTTTTGTTAATAGAGGCAGTGTGCAATTTGAAAGATATTCAGATCTTGTAAGAGTGTTTATTGCCTTATGACTAGTTTGTTGAATTTAAAAATTAATTGTGGCATGATAGAAAATAAGGCTGAAATTGGTCTAGAAGCCAGTTGTCCCTGAATATATTTTTTTCCCTAGGCCTTCTGCTGACACCCTTTTTTCCCCTGAGCTTCCTGGGCATATTTTACTCCTTTTGTTTCACTGGAATATTTATTTGGTTCCTATTTAGTCCTTTCCTTTCACAAAATCCACTTTATCAAAGCCAAACCTGATTTTTGTTCCTAAAAATGCCTGACATTGAAATTTCTGCAGCCTCATCAGTAGTTAGTTCCTATACTTTCTTAGCCATTAGACAGCTGCTTCTTTGTAGGAATTTAAAATTGCTTATCAGTGTTGCAAATCCTTTATTTCATGTTCTAGCTGTAAGTAGTTTATTGTTTTCTATTTGTGGATATCGTTTATATTTTTGTATATTTTTATCCCATCTCCCCTCTAATATGTGATAGAGGGGATACATGGTAGAATCTCGTAACTTGCTTTTCTGTGAACATTTTGTAGCTGGTCACATATTTTTTTTTCAAGTTTTATCCCTGAAGTTGGTTAAATCAACTAAAAATTGTAAATGAGACCCCTCAACTACAAATGCCTATGCACTTCCCAAGCAACTCCAAACCTTTCAATAAAATCCAGCTATACCCTTTCTTCCCCACAACTGTCCATCATGACAAAAGGTAACAAAAGCGGGCCTATCACTTTCATGACAGCTGCTCCTGCTTTCATTCACATGTTTTGTCTCTCCTTCTCCAGTTCTTCTCAGCTTTTTCTCACAGGTGAATGTTTTTCCATTGATGAGGTCCCTGGTGTGTGTTGGTCCTTCCTCTTTGCACACTCAGCAGTTGCAGCAGCAGTTTGTGTGTCTGAGCACATGGTCCCTGGAAGGAAGGTCAGCTAGCACAGTTTGGGCACGTTGAGCTTGTGCTCTCTCCTCCATGAGCTTTTTAAGATGGAAGGACTCTACCAATGTGCTCTGCTGTGTTTCCTGCTCATGAACCTGTGGTTGGTCACTTGACATAAACCTAATGAGGATAAATCTGGGCCTGTGTCTGTACAAGTACTGGTGAGGCCATACCTTGAGTACTGCATCCAGGTTTGGGCCCCTCACTTCAGGAAAGACATTGAGGTCACAGAATCACAGAATATTATGAGTTGGAAGGGACCCACAAGGATCATCTAGTCCAGCTCACCACCTAACACCCGTACAGAGTCCGAGAGCACATCCCAGAGCGTAACACCACCTAGATCCCTCACAGTCTAAAGTTAACGGAGATGGAGGAGGGTTTGGAGCACAAGTCTGATGAGGAGTGGATGCAGGAGACGGGAGTGTTTAGCCTGCAGAAAGGGAGGCTGAGGCTGAGGAGGCTGTATCATTCTCTACAACTACTTGAAAGGAGTTTGTAGTGAGGTGGAGTTGGCCTCTTCTCCCAGGCGTCTGTTGAGGGGATGAGTGGACATAGCCTCAAACTTCAGCAGGGGAGGTTCAGTTTGGACAGCAGGAAGAATTTCTTCATGGAAAGGCTTGTTAAGCATTGGAATGGACTGCCCAGGGAGGTTACCAACTCTGGAAATGCTCAAGAAACAACCAGATGTGGTACTTAGTGCCATGGTGTAGTTGACAAAGTGTGATCGATAAAAGGTTGGACTCGGTGATCTTGGAGGTCTTTTCCAGCCTAAACAATTCTGTGATTCTATGTGTGCTCCTGTAATTAGTGAAGGGAGTAAGGAATAAGGTATGACAGATTACGAACATTAATCATCCATATGGATTCTTAATCTGCCCAAAGGCTAGACTACAAGTGTCTTGGTATAGCTCAACTTTTATTAGGAAGAGGAGTGTCCCTTTGGGCAGTTAGTATGGGTTTTTTTTCATCCCCTTGTAGATGAATATGTATTTATATTGTGTTTAAAAAGTATTCCAAGTTTTATGGATGAAGATCCTGTCAAGGTGAGGCAAATTTGTGTATTTGGAAGCTGGATACTCTGTAATTTGTGTCGTGGGAGGAAAAGAAAGTTTCAGCCTTTAAAACTACAGTCTTTGTGTCAGAATCTATCTCAATACCTAAAAGTCCTCCCTGATGTCCTTTTGCTGGCCTTCTGAAATGAGATTTTTGTTGCATCCTTTGCATGTAAGTTTGAATTGAAGTCTTTTCTATCGAATATCAATCTGATCAACTGGTTACCTAAGTATTGCGACCTTAAGCAAAAGATGAGACTGAACTCTTGCTGGCTTTGGCTTTTGTAGATTTGGAAAAAACCCTTCAACAGCCTGAAACCTTTTGCAGGAAACTTGTCGCTACTTTCTTGAAGAAAGGTTGAAAGCTCTTAAAGGAAAGCAACCACTGCAAAAGCAGTAGCTGCAGACAGCCATAGCATGGACACTATGAATGGATTAATTCATCAGCAATTCCGAAGTTTCACTTCCAAGTGTATTTGATTGAGATTGCCCCGTGCTTGCTTTTCTGGGAGGGAGAAATTTTATTTCTTCCTGGCAACTTTTTATCGCAGAAATCTGTCCCGTAGAGGGCACCAAAGCACACAATTTGGTACAGCCTTGCCTCTCTAATGATTTTTTGGGGTAGTGAAAGGATGGCGAAGGTGAATAGAATGAATGAGGGGGCGGGGAGAACTAAGAAAAAGCATAGTAAAAATGTTGCTAATGGCACTCCCTGACAAATATCACTCCATTATAATCTGGACTTTGCTGATTATGTTGCTTGTGTGTGTAAATTAAGCCACTGAAAACAGTGAAAATTTACACTCTTGTATATTCTGCATTATGTTAGTGTTTTCCAGACACTTTGTGCCGCATGACCCTATTTGCGCTTACATTGAATTTCAAGTGAAGCTTTCCCTAACGAGTATTTTCCAGGAGCACCAAAGAAACTGAGTTTGGTGGAGCCACTGCTCATTAACTCTGGCAGGATGCAAAATAGGCATGTGGATAAAAGTATCTAGAATTGGAGAAGAATGGTAAAACTTGAAAAAAATTATGAGGGCTGACTGCAGCAAGACTGGAGTAGGAACACACAGGCATAGGAGAAAGAATCTGTGCTCCAAAGAGCGTGGTCCCCTTTCATGTCATAGTTACACTGCATTTCCTGTTCGAGCAGCAGAAAACTCTAAGTCAAAAGTCGTGTCATTTCATAGAATCATGGAATTGTTAAGGTTGGTATCATTGAGATCTTCAACTCCAACAGTGCTGTTAACCCAGCACTGCCGTATTCACCACTAAATCATGTCCCCAGGTACCCCATCCATGTGTTTCTTGAACTTCCAGAGATGGTGATTCCACCACTTCCCTGGGCAGCTTGTTTCAATCTATCTTTTCAGTGAAGAAAAGATTATCAGCTTGCCTGTGAATGTTTGCTGAGTTCTCCGGTAGTGTTCTTTTCTCATTGTTTGCTGATAAAGCTAATCTCCTTTTATGAACTGGTGACTTGCCTGGTTGACGATAGAAAGGCTGTGGATGTTGTGTACTTGGATCTTAGCAA
>WEKX01016350.1:0-21330 GCA_013390025.1 Pitta sordida | reverse complement strand
TCTGGTCTCCCCAGTTTAAGAAAGATCTTGAACTGCTTGAGAGGGTCCAGAGAAGGGCGACAAGGATGGTGAAAGGACTGGAGAACAAGCCCTATGGGGAATGACTGTGGGAACTGGGACTGTTCAGCCTGGAGAAGAGAAGACTCAGAGGTGACCTGATTGCTGTCTACAACTACCTGAGGGGAGGTTGCAGTTGAATGGATATAAATCTCTTCTCTGAGGCTGCCAGCACCAGAACAAGAAGACATGGCCTTAAGCTATGCCAGGGGAGGTTTAGACTGGATGTTAGGAAGAGATTTTTCACCGAGAGAATGATACCTCAGTGGAATGGTCTGCCCAGGGAAGTGGTGGAGTCACCATCCCTGGAGGTGTTTATGAATAGACTGAATGAGGAACTCATTGACATGGTCTAGGTAATGGGATGATGGAATGGGGAGATGGGTTATATAAAAGTAATTAAAAAAGATGATGACATGACTCAGAGATTAGCTCAGATAGATCAAACATGGTGTTCATGGCACCAGAGTTGTGGGTTCAATCCCTGTATGGGCATTCACTTGGGAGTTGGACATGGTGATCCTCGTAGGTCTCTTCCAACTCAGAATATTCTGTGATTTTGTGGTTCTGTGAAATGAAAACATGTTCTTGCTTTCTGGGAGCACTTTAGTAGTCTTATCACCTTGAAAATGACCCATCAACGTTATGCCACATAATGGAATTTTGATTTCATTTTTTTCAGGTTTTTAGGGAAAACACTCCCAAAACTTAAGAAATTGTGCTTAGTCATGAAACTGGAAGCGCTTAATTGCTGCAAAATTCCATACTGAGTAATAATGAAATGTCAGAAATGAAAGAACTGTGAAACATTTATTTGGCCTGTTCATGCTAAATAACAGGGTTACAATATAATCCTAACCTGTCTGATGGCATGCTGGTTTTGTGCCAGATGTAGCCTTGTCTCTTGTTCTGACTACTGCTCTGAGCTGAAAAAGGAAGAAATTAGGAAGAGCCAGTGAGTTCAAAGACTCCCATTTTGAGCCTGCTGGATGTTGAAAAGTCCTTAGACTGTATGAGAGAAAGAGCAGGTTTTGGGATACAGGCAATGAAAGAGTGGTCTTTATTGAAGACACTTTGGAAATGAAATTATTTCTTGCTACTGAAATAGTTTGTGTAAGAAGTGTGTTCATCAGTTGAACTGAATTTCTTGCCAACACTAGTTGTGTATTAGTTGTTTTCTGAGTGGAAAAGGAACCTGATAACCAGGTTATCAGAACAAGTGCTTGATCTTCCTGGATACACCTGGAGTATGTGGATGCTGTGCTTGGACTATGTAAATGAGACATCAGAAGAAGAAAACTGTTTCAGACATCACGCCAGCATATAAGTTAATGCTTGAATAACTGAAGTAACTCCTGATGAAGTCTGGTGTCTGGGGACATCTCTCTGCCTGGTGGTTTCAGTGGCCATGTACTTTCTAAAACTATAATGATACTCCCTCATGTGCTTTAGAGAAATGTTTGACACTTGAGATTGTGTTGCTTTGTTTAGGACAACGATAGATATAGTGTCTGCTGTTCTTGGCTCAGCATGACAGTAATGTTCTAGGAGAGAGAAGTGGGAGATGGAAAGTGATTGTTATCTGAGGTTATATTAATTCTAATATTTAGGAGACAAAGTTACATAGCAAGTGAGTCGTAGTCCATCCTAGCACAATCAGCAGTAGACTTGCACTGAGTTAGACAGCATATGAGGAAGTTTGAACCCCAAAAATGCCTCCTGCTCCTTTGTATTTTGATTCTTTTGGAGCAGTTTTAATTGTTATTGTTCCAATTTTTGAAAAGAAAATATAGGAGAACACTTTCAAGGTGATGGTGATGTTAGTTCACACCTGAACAAATCGTATAATCCCATCTTCATCAGAGTGCTACTTTGCTGCTCTCTAATGTCAAATCTCCCAGAGCCAGTTTCTCTACTCTGAGAGGGGATATAGTGATCCTTATGTTCTATAACCTTTGCATTTTACTTTCTGACTCAGCTTTCTCCTACATGTCTGTAACTCTTACCTGTTTGTTTAGCTGTCCCCTAAGATTGGATCTGGTGTGCCTCTTCTGAGTCAGTGTGCAGGATCACTATTCTGTCCGGTCTCAAAACCCAGCTTTGAGGGATATCTCTTATGGCCTTGTCTAAACCCCTAAGTGGTACTGCTCCGACTGATGTTGTTAAAGCTACTCTACTGTTGCAAAGTTGATTTAAAGGTGTCTGTGTCCACAAAATGGAGTAAACTGCCCTTCTGTGTGGTTGTATCAGTATAACCATGTCCATAGCATGAGTTACACAATATATATGTGTGTGCATACATAAAATTCACCCCCAAAGTATTTTAGTAAGTCAAAAACCTATGTACAATGGACGTAATGAAAACAGTTTGACAATCAACAGTTAAGCTGAAACTTGAAAAATTTTATTTTTTTAAATAAATTAAAATATTAATTTTGAACTTATGAGCTTCAGATTTTGCTGCATGCAGGTAATTGCTGTGGAGAGTAAATTTCAGAAACCTGCTAGTTACTCAGGCCAATTCTGCTGTTCTTAGCAGTGTTACAGTTCACAGTAACCTTTTCATCAGATGGCAAGCTGATTGATAAAATACTCTGCCTGAGGTAAGTGTGTGCACTTTCAGCAGTTATGAGGGTGTAAGTGGAAGTTAGCTAACCATTTCATGTCTTCTTTTCTCTGTACAAATCCATAATCCTCCACAGCACAGACTTTAGGAAGCAGACCTGTTTCCTGTAGGGCTTAGGTTTGGGGTTTTGTTTTTAGTATATTTCTAAAGATTTACAGTAGAACAATCCTGTGGGATTGGTCTGATCTCATTAAGGTGAAGGCTATCAAAAATAAATAAGGTTTGTTCCATTTGAGTTACAAAATACATTTATATGATGACAGCTGTGACCACGCAGAAAAAGATGAGAAGAGAGTAAGAAACTGCCCTGCTTTATACTCTCAAAATCTGGTTAAAGCAGTGTCACTGCTGTCCTATGAAGACAAAGAGAAAAAAGGGAATATGGGGTGTATCTGGAAGTGCTGGGAGAAATCTAAGGTCTTTGGAAGACCTTACAGACTGGGGAGGTTCCCAAGAACCAGGGAAAGAAAAATGTTGAGTTTCTCTTTATTAAAGGCCAAGGTAATAATTTGGAGAATTACAAGCCAATCAGCCTCTTATATCCCTTTGAAAATCAGGACCTAAGACTTCTTGGAGCATATTTCTGCACATATGAAGGAGAATAAGGTGATTGGAGCCTGGCAGCATGGATTTAACAAGGGACTGACCAACCTGATTGCCTTTTGTAAGAAAAAAAAGTCTCAATTTGTACATGATGGGAAATCACCAGATTCCACTTTATAAGCCTGTATAGCAAGATTTTTCATGCTGTCTCTGACAATATCCTTGTAACCAAGTAAGGTTTTTACGGGATGGATGGATGGATAGATGGATGGATGGATGGATGGATGGATGGATGGATGGATGGATGGATGGATGGATGGATGGACGGACAGACAACTATACAGGGGGAAAAAAGTTGGTTGTATGGTCAGACTCAGAGGGTAGTGGTCATGATCATGGACCACAGTGTGTCCTGACAGCAAAGAAAACAAGCAGCCTCCTGGATTGTATGCGCAGGATAATTGCTGGTAGATGAAGGGAAGACATTGTCATCTTTTACTTCACATTTGTTAGACCATATCTAAAATACTCCAATAAGTTTTGAATATCACCAGTACTGGAAAATCATTGACAAGCTGAAGTGAGTTTGAGGGAGTCTGCTGAAATTATTGGGGCTGAAGCACTTGTCCTGTGAGGGCTGAAGAAACTGGGCTTGGAGGTTCATCTTGGAAAAGAACTGGCTTTTGGAGGACCTACCAAAACTGCAAAGAGGTTGTCTAGAAAATGGAACCAAGGTCTTTGCTGAGGTCAAGTGAGAGGACAGGAGAAAGTGAACCCAAAACAGCACGGGAATTTCTGACATGAGGGAAAAATCCTTCACTACAGTCAAGCACTGTAACCACCTGTCCAGAGAGGTTGTGCAGTGTTCAACCTTGAAACTTTTCAAGACCCTGCTGGAGAATGGGGGGAGGAACAATCTGTTATGACCCTGCAGATACAACATTTTGTGTAATTGGTACGAGACTTGACAAGGGAAAGTGATTCAAATGAGAGATGGTGTAGAAGATCGGACGGGAAGATTTTGTGTATTTTGTGGAACTGGCATTAATTCCCCTAGAATTGCATCTTTTGGGTTAAAAACATACAAGAAGGACATGGTTTTCATTGTTCGGACTAAAGACAGCTCTGATTGCAAATCTGGTTTATGCAAAATATTAATCTGTGCTGAGCAGATACAGAATCTCATAATTTTTCTTCTTTTTTCCCCTCACAGCTAGAATGTCTTTGATGCCTTGGTTTCTTTCTTTAAACTGTATTTCAAGGAACAGATCTGCTAGTCATGACATTCTTGAGAATCCTTCCATTTCCTTCCTCCAGTGAATGCTGGGGCAGGGAGCAGCGCAGGGAGAAGTGATACCATGCTTACAGTGTTGTAAAGCAGATTATAGTGTTGTGATTTATTACGGGAATATAACTCATAGGTGCAAGTGGGAGGTGGGAAGCTGGGGTCAGGGATGCATAATCTGAGAATTATAGTTGGCAGTGTTTTGTGGATCCTGTATCAAAATTTATTCATCTGATGTAAATTGTGGAGAGTTTGTGTACAGCTGTAGTATGTTCCTTCTCTATGCTTTCCTCTGTATTCTTGTGAAAGTAAAAGACAGATAATTGTAAAGGCTGTTTTGTATGGCCGCACTTACCCAGCACAACCTGGAGATGCAATCTCATCACATGTTTCATCCGAGTAGCTGATCACAATGGACCTAAACTTGAATAAAATTGTATACAGTATTCCACATTAGATTTTATGACTGTCTGAGCCAGTAAACTCCAGCTGAATAACTGAATGGAGTTTGATAGTGCTAATAGGGAAAAAATTAAATATTTTTTAATTTAGGCACTTTTTATTGGAATTTGTGTACACTAAAGGATTGCCTCTGTCTTAAGAGAAAACTGAAGTGTTTGAATGATTGAAATTATTTGACTAGAAGCTAGTTTATACTGTAGTACTTTGAAAATGTGTTTTAGAACCATAACTGTATCTTGCCTGCTGTTTTTTGTTCGGTTTGGTTTTTTTTTTTAAGGCATTTTTTTTTCTACAAGCTACAGATGTTTTTATAAATTGAAGGAATGCTGGGTTAAATATTTGTTCTAGTGGGGATTTTCAGTTGGGTTTATGTGCTCAAATCATACTGTGATTCTTAGAAAACTCTTGCACACGTTCTTAAATGCAGAGCAGCTCTGGCTACTTGCAACTGCATGCAAGGAAGTGCTTGTTCTGTATTTCTGTTTTAAATATGGTGGGAAAGCAGGAAACTTCTACAGAGAGCTTTACTTCATGTAGCATTGGGGAAGTAATATGGTTAAGTGTTTGACTTATTGCTTGGCAAAGTAGAGTTATTGTAGCTGTGTGAATTCAATTCTGAATGTTATTAACTCTTCTTTGTAACTTTCTTAAAAACATTATCTTTAAGAAAACTAACATGTTATATGTCTTGTGAGTGACACTTAAGATTCTTCCAAGGTGGAAACCATCAGTGTTTCCATAATGACTGGTATTTGTTTTCATTTACAGTGAGATGTCTGGAAAACGCCTGGCTGCAGAATTGTATCTTCTATCTTCCCGTTTTCTTAATGCAAAAAAAAAAAATAAGGATAGTGCTTTTTGTTACGAAGAAAATAATTTTAAGTTCATTCTGTCTTCCTGAGTTTGTGGATTGTTTGAAACCATAGAAATAAAGTGAATTATGCAATTTTTTTGTTTTCTGCTAGACTTGTAAAGTCTGAGTTTTGGTAAACTTGCCAGTTTGAATGACTTTGTTTCCATACACTCCTTTTTACATTATCAGCTAACTCTCTCTGCCTTGTGAAAGTCCCATAGTGCCCACAATCCCTTGATTACCTACCATATTCCCAGCCTTTCCTTATTTCTTCAGTTTGTCTTCTTCCTACAAGTAAAAAATTATTACTCCTGAGTTACTGTGACCTGTAAAAAGATGTCATTATCTACTGGTAGTTTGGGGGTTTGTTCAGGAATACTGTGGCTACATAAAAACTTTGCATCATAATGGTAATACTTGCCCTTTTGTTTAACAGCTTGATGTGTTTGGATTTTTGAAGCAGGATCTATAATCTTACTGTTTTGTTGTCACAGAGAATAACTGTTATTTTAAAGAATAAACCACACTGAAAGAGATCCTGTGGGTCCCTTCAACTCAGAATAACCTGTGAAACTTGTGAATTGCCCTTAGATTAATTAGTCCTAGGGCCATGCCTGGGAGCTATGATATAAGGATAGTTCATTATTTGAGGATTGCTACACTTTTACCTTTCCTGTGATTGTAGGGTTATACAGTCTTACTCAGAGTTCAGTTGTATATTAAGTTTTGAGACTGTGGTTGGTTGTCTTACAGTACTTAGTAGTAATAGTGTTGTTTCAGTTATATATCAGTTTTCGTTGTATTGTTTCAGTTATATATCAATTTATCATTTTTGTTTGTCTCTGTGCTATAGGGATTTTTTTTTTTTTTACTGTCTAGCCATCAGGTGAAAAGGCTTTATGCAGCATGAACAGATAAAGTTAATCATATACTAATTTGTAAGATGGTGAAGATGGTGAATGCGATGGAAGGGAAAAGGAAAGAATACACTCCAAGGGGAAACAGACTGATGAGATTTAAAACAAATGGATATGAAATGTTATCATTTTGCAGCAAGCAGAATAAGCACCAACTCTGGATGTTTTGATCATGGCACAGCACAGACTGCTGTGTGCATTTCCACAAAACATGTTTTTGGAAGTTGTAGCCACGTTGACTTTCTCTCAAAAGAAGCAATGGGAGTCGCAAATAGTCCCAAACTCAATCTTCTGAATTGCACTAGGCAACTATTGAAATGTTATTTACAAAAACCCCTAATACACTTTCACATTGTTTGCTACTGCTAATTTATAGGCATTACAGTCGGCCCTCTTGCACTTCGCAACCCCCATATTGCGGCTTCAGATCTTCGCGGAATGATTTTTTAGTGAAGTAGGGGACCCGTTTCACAACTGCACATGTGACTTGCCACTGTGGCGGCCCTGGCCCGGGCGGCAGAACGGGCAGTGGTGGGGGCAGCACGGGTGGGGACGTGGGTGATGGCGCAGGGGCCGTGGAGGGGGCATGAGCAGCGGCGCGGCCACCATTCAATGCAGAAGTCGGGCTACATGGGTCTGAATTAAGGGTGCACGATATAGGAGACCCGACTGTAATTTAAATCAGTTTAATGGATACAGGACCCTCAGCTCTCTGAGCTCAAAGTTTTAAAATTGAGTTAATGTTCATTAATAAAAGAGTGAAGGGTGAAAATTTTTGAATTAAATGAAAGGTGAGTGTGTCCGTATTCTGACATTATTTTATGTGTTCGTTGCTATGATGTGGATGGGGAAGGCATAAGGTCATTAAGCACTGAACTTGGGTGCAATAGCACTTTGTCATCTCACCCCTTTACTTGCCTTAGGAGAATCCAAACTCAAGATTAAAGCCCAGATCTGTCTTACTTGCTTTCAGTTTACCAAACTCTCTCTTTCTGAAAGGAATCTGATATAAACTGCACATGTGGGTTTCATCTTTCTTTGGTGGTGGGTAGTGATGCTTTCAAGTCCCGATTTCGTCATTCGCCTTAAGGATATTGCACTTGCTAGAAGTGCTTTGTCTTCCCCTCTGCACTGAGAGCACAACTACAGGGATCTCAAAATGTCTGTCACTCACTATGTGAAGTAGAGGGACAAATTTCCTGATGGGAATATACAGCGATGTGACCATATACTCACTGCTACCACTGTTTAACAGATTGATTTTTTGTTGGTTTTTTGGGTTTTGTTTATTTTTTTTTTTTTTAATAAAGGTCCATGAAGGATTCTTGGAAAGTAAGATTGCTTCCGTGAATGTTAGTGCCACTAGCAGTTCATCTGAGAAAAGGAGTATTGATTTACGAATATACATGCTGTGCTTCCTGCCATTCCTGGTCCTCCTGGTCTTTATTCGTGACCTTAAGAGCCTGTCCTTGCTTTCATTGCTTGCCAATCTGTCCATGGCTGTCAGCCTGGTGATTATTTACCAATATATTGTTAGAGTGAGTATAAAAAGTTTATTATCTATTTTTTTTTCAGTGTGGCAAGTTGTGTTTATTGAATGTGATAGTTTGTCTCTGATGGATGTATACTGACTGACAATTTCTGAAAGGCAGCATTATCTTGTATTTAATTGAGGCATCTTAATTTAAGGAGGTGCCTTAAAATCTGTGATTTTTGCAGTACTTTGGAAAGAAAGGATAATGCTGCTGCATTTAATATAATAAAATATGTATTTTGATGATTGGGAAGTGGAAAATGGGGAGGAAGGCAATGAGAGATGCTGGCTTTACCTAGCACTGTTCTGCTTTGTTTTTTCAGGATATAGTAGATCCTCGAAAACTGCCTCCTGTGGTTGGCTGGAAAAAATACCCACTGTTTTTTGGGACTGCAGTATTTGCTTTTGAGGGAATTGGTGTGGTAAGTGGTTTTTAGTGACTCTTCAAAATCACTGGTTCTATGCTAGAATATAGGATACAGGCAGTTGTTATTTTGTCCTGTTATTTTGTTGTGTTTGTTGAAGCACTAATCCCCCATGTTAGTATGAAAAGGATTAATTTGTCTGGTCAAATAAGGCAAAAGTTGAGAACACAACATCATCACAGTGGAGTTTGGTGGGCAATCAGCCCCTTCCCAAATTACAAAAATGCTTTTAGTTCCAAATAGTTTGAGACAATACTATAATAGTAACTAGTATCATAATGTGCTATATAATAATTTAATACTCAGTTAATAATGTGATTATACTATAATTATAGTAATTCAACTGCTCAGTTTTACATGATGAGTGTGCAAAAATAGAGTGTATTCAGCATCCTGCTTTTCCTTTGAGGTCAAAAAGGACTAAGTGATTTATTAGAAATTTATTGTTCTTCCTGCGTCAGTCTGTAGATGTGACTTGATAGGGATGAAGATGATAAGGAAAAGGATAGAAATCCCTGGTTTTTTTTTTTTGTTTCATGTCCTTCTGACAGTGAACCTGAGGTCCTCATTGTTTCCTGAAAGATGTCAATTATATAGATTAATCACTCAGAAAATTGGAGTTTTTAAAGTGGATGATGTGGATTGGGTGAATGGAGCGTGGTGCCCATGGTTCCATGCTTGTGAGTCTGATCTCTGGGTGGGTGTTCGCTTGGGAGTTGGACTAGATGATCCTGTGGGTCCCTTCCAACTCAGAATAACCTGTGAACCTGTGATCTTTTTCCATCTCTTACTCACTTAGTACTGTTTCTAAGGGTTTTCTGATTACTTCTCAAAACTGACAATGTTTGCAAGTTAATCAACCACTATGTTGTTCCCCATGATATATGTATTTTAAAAAATACCTAAAGAGACTTCTGGGAATGGTAGATAACAATGTCTTTTAATTGTTGGGCAATTACTATACGTGTTTTATTTGTTACATAATTGCATACTTCATCACGTGTTACTGTATGCTTAAAATGAAAGATCAGACAAACAATACCTCCTTCCACCTCAAAAGGCAAGTAAACAAAGACCCTCCCCTCTCCCGCCACTAAAGCAACTCTAAACCAGCATGCACTTAATCTGAAATGATTGTCTGTCATTGGCATAACACAGAAGATTTCCAAGTCTGTTTTTCTTTTCTAGAATTGTCAGCTCTGACTTAAACCAGATTATTTTACCTTACTGCTGTGTTATCAGTGGCAGAAGAGCTGAATAGGAAAACCTTTTGACTCATGGTATATAACAAAAGTGTGTTTTCAAACTGTTCATGACTGTTTCTCACACATGATGCAGAGGTTTAGCTACCATGTGTCTGAGTGTAACTGGACATCTTTCAATTTGTCATCTGAAAGTTTAATCATAAGAAATCATCTGTTTGAGATTATTTGATGCCTACAGGTTTTGGGCAGAAAAACCCCATGCTCAATGAATCAGACAGACTGGACTACACAAGGTTGTTACTTTTAAATTATATACTCTGTCTGAGATAGACTGCACTTACTGTGTGTCATGTACAGTAGGTTTGATATATCTCCCAGTTGTATTTGATTTGCTCATGTGCTGTATAGCACACAGGTGAGTGTTTGTAGCCAGGGAATCCCAAATGAGAGTCCCATGAGTCTCAGGAAAGTTGAGAAACCTTATTATTTGGTGGCAGTAGTTTATTGCATTATAGGTAGGGAAGTGATTTATGGTAATTATTTTCTGTTACATTAGATCCTACATTAGACAGCTCCTTAAATTTACTTCATCATCAGACCTCTGGTGCAAACCTTTGAAGATCTGCCCAGAGCATTTGCTTGATTGAATCCATGATTGTTACTAATGACATCTTTAAGAACTCCTAATTTTTTTCTGTCTTTTATTCAAGAGTGTAGGATGTAGGGTTCATTCTATTTATACTTCTAAATCATAACAATGCTGATGATATTATTAGATATTAGCATTAAGAAGGAATTGCATGTATTTCTGTGTAGACTGCGTCAGTTTTTTACTTGGTCATAATTAAATTTCTTTTCAAATGAAAAATATAGTTTAGGGTTTTTTTCATTTTTTTACTGGTGTTTGCAACATAATTTAATGTTGATGTTCATTATTATTCGATACACTTGGTGTATTGTGTGCGTTTGTGTATTGTGTGTGTTTGTGTATTGTGTGTGGTTTTTTGTTTGCATTTTTGTTTGTGTTTGTGTATTGTGTGCATTTACATTACACAAGATCATTAATGGCAAAAAGAAGGGCAGCAACAACCTCTACTCCTTGTTGGATGTGGAGGGAAATATAGCAACTAAAGATAAAGAAAAGGCAGAGGTACTTAATGCCTTCTTTGCCTCCCTTTTCAACACTAAGGCAGATTGTCTGCAGAACAGCTGGTCTTCTGAACTGGTAGATGGGGTCAGGGTGCAGGAGAGTCCCCCTGTAATGCAGGGGGAAGAAGTTAGAGACCTGCTGAGCCACTTGGATCCTCGTAAGTGTATGGGACCAGATGGGATTCATCCTAGAATATTGAGAGAGCTGGCAGATGAGCTTGCTAAGCCACTCTCCATCATTTATCAACAGTCTTGGCTCACTGGTGAGGTCCCGGATGACTGGAAGCTGGCCAATGTGATGCCCATACACGAGAAGGGCCAGAAGGATGATCTGGGAAATTACAGACCTGTCAGCCTGACCTTGGTTCCAGGTAAAATTATGGAGTAGATAATCCTGGGTGCAATCATGCAGTACCTGCAGGATGACCAGTATATCGGGCCCAGCCAGTATGGATTTAGGTGGGGTAGATCCTTCCTGACAAACCTAATTTCCTTTTATGACCAAGTAACTTGCCTGGTAGACAAGAGGAGAACTGTGGACGTAATATACCTAGACTTCAGTAAAGCCTCTCATAGTAAACTCCTGGAGAGGCTGGCAGCCCTTGTCTTGGACAGGAGCATTCTGTGGTGGGTTAGGAACTGGTTGGATGGCCAAGCCCAGAGAGTGGTGGTGAATGATGCTGCATACTGTTGGTGGCTGGTCACTAGTGGGGTCCCCCAGGGATCGATGTTGAGCCTGATTCTGTTTAATATCTTTATTGATGATCTGGAGGAGGGGATTTAGTCCATCATAACCAAGTTTGCAGATGATACCAAACTGGGAGCAGGTGTTGATCTGTTAGCAGGTAGGAGGGCCCTACACGGGGACCTTGACAGACTGGAGAGATGGGCAGATTCCAATGGGATGAGATTTAACAAGTCCAAGTGCCACGTTCTACACTTTGGTCCCAATAACCCCATGCAGAACTATAGGTTAGGGACAGAGTGGCTGGAGAGTGGTCAGGCAGAAAGGGACTTGGGAGTACTGGTGGATAGGAAACTTAATATGAGCCAACAGTGTGCTATGGTGGCCAAGAAGGCAAATGACATCCTGGACTGTACCAGGACTAGTGTGGCCAGTAGGACTAGGGAACTTATGCTTCCCCTGTACTCGTCACTGGTAAGACCACACCTTGAGTACAGTCTCCAATTCTGGGCCCCTCAGTTTAAGAAAGATGCTTGAATGTGTCAAGAGAAGGGCAACAAGGATGGTGAAGGGACTGGGGCACAAGTCCTATGACGAGCGGTTGAGGTTGCTGGGGTTGTTTCGTCTGGAGAAGAGGAGGCTCAGGGGAAACATTATTGCTCTGTACAACTACCTGAAAGAAGGTTGTAGTCAGGCAGGGGTTGGTCTCTTCCTTCAGGCAACTGGTGACAGGACAAGAGGACACAGTCTCAAGCTCCAAGAGGGGGAGGTTTAGGCTCAATATTAGGAAGAAATTCTTCGCTGAAAGGGTGATCTGCCATTGGAGTGGGCTGCCCAGGGAGTTGGTAAAGTCACCGTCCCTGGAAGTGTTTCAGAGTAGGCTGGATGAGGCACTTTGTGCCTTGGTATTGGGTTATAGGTTGGACTTGACAATCGCAAAGGTCTTTTTCAACCTTGCTAATACTATGATACTGTGATTAAAAAACATGGCTACCTTTACAAATTAAAATTAGTGCAAAGTGAAAATCTAGAGCTTGATGTTTCTTCATTATATGCAGAATGATATTAAGATGTCTCTGCCTCTCAGGGATATTTTGGACATTCAGAATGTTTGTTGTGCATGCTTATGCTGTACTTGCAAGCACCATAGAGATTTGAAGTAGAAGATTATTTTATGAATTTGAATAATGAGAATGAAACAAAGTTGTTGAAGCATAAAAAAAATTTAAAAGATGGGTGTAGCAAAACAAGGCAGACATTTTCTCTTTACATAATTAAGATTTCATACAATTATTGCTGATTGATTTAATCTATGACTGGTTATTACGTCTCAGTAAATTGCAATCGTTGACTTGTATGTAGCTCGTGTGTGATGACTTGTTACACTGTGTCTTGTTTGTTGTGGTTCCTATATCCATGTGGTTGAGTTGTCCTGGTAAGGAAAAAAACCCCACCACTTAATCGAATTGTCTCCTTAGTCTACTCTCTCTGACTGCAGGCATTCAAAATGGATTTTTGTAATCCTGGTCTCCTAGTTAGAGACTTGATTTTAGATTTTGTTCTGGAATGTCTTGCAAATAACGCGTATTACTATGAAGCTATCTGAGCATGGCATTATGAACAAAAGCCTTAATGTCTTAATTTTATCAGAAAAGTTGATTATGATTGATTTATTTTATGCAATAAGTTGGCCAGAAACAGTTATGCGGTCTCATTTTTCCTTTTCCTTGATTCTGAATGTGTGTTATGCTAATTCTCGTCTGAGAGCTGCCAAATTATTGGATGTTACGGAAAGGGACAGTAAATGAAATTCTGATGGTTTAGGACTGGTTGAGTCATTTTAAGCAGAACCTGACAAGAGAGGAAAAGTGCCCTTGATATGTTTTTTTTTTTACCACCATTGTTATGTTTAAAATAGTCTTTCCTGCTAAGAATATTTAATGATCAACAATTCAGGTAGAGGAATGAATAATCTATAAAGGCACAGTATAAAGCAATACACTTTAGCCATAGCAGTGGGGAGGATTTCTTTTCAAAGACACATAACTGATTTTGGCGTTGCTAACAGAAGAGAAGGGAATGTTGCCAGAACATAAGTGGCAGTTCATAATGCTTATTCAGTATGAAACATGTTTATCTGGTNAGTGGGGTCCCCCAGGGATCGATGTTGAGCCTGATTCTGTTTAATATCTTTATTGATGATCTGGAGGAGGGGATTTAGTCCATCATAACCAAGTTTGCAGATGATACCAAACTGGGAGCAGGTGTTGATCTGTTAGCAGGTAGGAGGGCCCTACACGGGGACCTTGACAGACTGGAGAGATGGGCAGATTCCAATGGGATGAGATTTAACAAGTCCAAGTGCCACGTTCTACACTTTGGTCCCAATAACCCCATGCAGAACTATAGGTTAGGGACAGAGTGGCTGGAGAGTGGTCAGGCAGAAAGGGACTTGGGAGTACTGGTAGGTAGGAAACTTAATATGAGCCAACAGTGTGCTAAGGTGGCCAAGAAGGCAAATGACATCCTGGACTGTACCAGGACTAGTGTGGCCAGTAGGACTAGGGAACTTATGCTTCCCCTGTACTCGGCACTGGTAAGACCACACCTTGAGTACAGTCTCCAATTCTGGGCCCCTCAGTTTAAGAAGAATGCTTGAATGTGTCAAGAGAAGGGCAACAAGGATGGTGAAGGGACTGGGGCACAAGTCCTATGACAAGCGGTTGAGGTTGCTGGGGTTGTTTCGTCTGGAGAAGAGGAGGCTCAGGGGAAACATTATTGCTCTGTACAACTACCTGAAAGAAGGTTGTAGTCAGGCAGGGGTTGGTCTCTTCCTTCAGGCAACTGGTGACAGGACAAGAGGACACAGTCTCAAGCTCCAAGAGGGGGAGGTTTAGGCTCAATATTAGGAAGAAATTCTTCGCTGAAAGGGTGATCTGCCATTGGAGTGGGCTGCCCAGGGAGTTGGTAAAGTCACCGTCCCTGGAAGTGTTTCAGAGTAGGCTGGATGAGGCACTTTGTGCCTTGGTATTGGGTTATAGGTTGGACTTGACAATCGCAAAGGTCTTTTTCAACCTTGCTAATACTATGATACTGTGATTAAAAAACATGGCTACCTTTACAAATTAAAATTAGTGCAAAGTGAAAATCTAGAGCTTGATGTTTCCTCATTATATGCAGAATGATATTAAGATGTCTCTGCCTCTCAGGGATATTTTGGACATTCAGAATGTTTGTTGTGCATGCTTATGCTGTACTTGCAAGCACCATAGAGATTTGAAGTAGAAGATTATTTTATGAATTTGAATAATGAGAATGAAACAAAGTTGTTGAAGCATAAAAAAAATTTAAAAGATGGGTGTAGCAAAACAAGGCAGACATTTTCTCTTTACATAATTAAGATTTCATACAATTATTGCTGATTGATTTAATCTATGACTGGTTATTACGTCTCAGTAAATTGCAATCGTTGACTTGTATGTAGCTCGTGTGTGATGACTTGTTACACTGTGTCTTGTTTGTTGTGGTTCCTATATCCATGTGGTTGAGTTGTCCTGGTAAGGAAAAAAACCCCACCACTTAATCGAATTGTCTCCTTAGTCTACTCTCTCTGACTGCAGGCATTCAAAATGGATTTTTGTAATCCTGGTCTCCTAGTTAGAGACTTGATTTTAGATTTTGTTCTGGAATGTCTTGCAAATAACGCGTATTACTATGAAGCTATCTGAGCATGGCATTATGAACAAAAGCCTTAATGTCTTAATTTTATCAGAAAAGTTGATTATGATTGATTTATTTTATGCAATAAGTTGGCCAGAAACAGTTATGCGGTCTCATTTTTCCTTTTCCTTGATTCTGAATGTGTGTTATGCTAATTCTCATCTGAGAGCTGCCAAATTATTGGATGTTACGGAAAGGGACAGTAAATGAAATTCTGATGGTTTAGGACTGGTTGAGTCATTTTAAGCAGAACCTGACAAGAGAGGAAAAGTGCCCTTGATATGTTTTTTTTTTTTACCACCATTGTTATGTTTAAAATAGTCTTTCCTGCTAAGAATATTTAATGATCAACAATTCAGGTAGAGGAATGAATAATCTATAAAGGCACAGTATAAAGCAATACACTTTAGCCATAGCAGTGGGGAGGATTTCTTTTCAAAGACACATAACTGATTTTGGCGTTGCTAACAGAAGAGAAGGGAATGTTGCCAGAACATAAGTGGCAGTTCATAATGCTTATTCAGTATGGAAACATGTTTATCTGGTTTCTTTGAACTGATTAACAGGGGAAATACTCTACCAAAGACTTTTTCCCCCCCATCTCATTGTTCTAAAATGTTCTGTTTTATAGATTCATTTTACAGTAAATCCCTGCTGCATTGCAACCTCTGCATTGCGACCCCATGGATTTGCGAGGAAAATTTCTCGCAATATTGCTTCAGCCGTTTGCGAGTTTCCCCAGCCAGTGCATGCACAATGCTTCTGCTCTGCCAAGGGGCGGTGCCAGAGCTCCCTGTGGGGCAGTGCCGGCCCGGCCCCACGGGGAGGGTCATGAGTCCTGCTGTCCCCTGTTACTCTAAGCGCAACCAGGGACTGACTCCCCCCGGGCGTATGTTAATGTTTCCATGGCTACAGACAGAGAAAGGAAGTGCCCCAGAAAAGTGGGGCTGGCTGCGGCGACCAGCGGGACATGTTCCCTCCCCTGCCGCAGATGAACCGCCCCCCCCCCCCCCCCCCCCGCCCCCGTGTGGTGCAGGACTGACGCGCGGTGGGCACGAGCACCAGGGCTGGGGAGGGGGCAGGAGCAGTGGCGCAGGGTTTGGGCTGCGAGCGTGCACAGTCAGCAGCTGCGGAAGCAGCAGCATGGCCAAAGAGAAATCTAGGGATTGTCAGGGGGGTCTCTCAAGGCAGAGAGGGCTCAGAAACTTTCCTCCCCTGTGCTGTGAGAGCCCGTGGGGAGGAGTCAAAGAAGCTCCCCAGTGCTCCCTGGGGGTGGAGTGATGGGCATGGCCTGCATGCATATTAATGACCTGCACGTATTTGCGAGTTTGACGTTTCGTGAGACCTCTGACATGACCCGTTTCTCACAAATGCGGGGGTATAACTGTATTTCTTTTAGCTTAGCATGTCTTCAATTAAAATATGCCTATAGTTCTTTAGTAACTAATAAAATTAGTGAGACTAAAAAACCCGAAGAGTCTGAAGTCCTGTTCACTCTAGAGAACATGCTTCTTCTGCAATGATTCAGCAGATTCCTAGTAACATTTTCTTCTTGTTCTTGAGGGACTGTGTTTCTTTTATAGGTGGTGAGTGTACGAACATGGAAAACCAAGGCAGTGCCTAGAAACTTGTAGCTTGCCTAATACTTGTGTAATAACAGCTAGTTAAACATTTCATCAGCCAGTGTTATAAAACTATTTTGAGGTATTTTTCATTAAAATAAACACCATTAATGTGATGAATTGATGATATTACTGTGATGAATTGAGCTGTTCATTTCTGTCTGTGAGATCAGTCTAAACTCATATTTGATGGCAGATTTGAACAATTTTGTCTTTTTACTGAAGTCCAGGCAAGTTGTTGCTACAACTGGTACAGCAGGAATAAGGTTAGTGTTATCAAAGAGCTGATTAATGTTAATTCATGCTATACTCTGAGGGATATTTGTAACAGGATTAAAAAGTGCTGCAGTCAGTTTCTTTAGCTGTTCATTCCTTTGCTCCCTTTTTGAGTTGTCTGTAAAAATGGGGTCACAGCAAATTGTGAATGTCTTGCCAGCTGGGTGGTAGTCATTACTGTGTGCAAACAGGAGAAGTTGGCAACAGGGGCACCCAGTGATTCCTTGATACTGAGTTAGCAAACAGCAGCTGAGAGCTCACTACTGTCTGTCTGGTGGTTATCATTCATAGTGTTGAGAGTTGTTTTGGCATGTTGGAACTTATAAAATCCACTTTAGTACAGTGGTAAGTGTCCCCACCTGGCGTGTGGGAGACCCGGGTTCGATTCCCACCAGGGAGACAGTGTTAAAGAGTTGGACTCGATGATCCTTGTGGGTCCCTTCCAACTCAAAATATTCTGTGATTCTGTGAACTTGTAAGTTAAGGCTGTAAGATCATCAGGGTCACCCTGTGAAAATCATATTGTCTGCTGACATCAATTCAGTTTGTGGAACAGTAGTGGTGACAGAAATACAATGCTTTTAGGTGGATACAAGAAACTATTTAAGATACTTGGGTTTTTTTAAGCTTTAAAGTGAGGATTTTGGTTCAAAAGGCAATATATTGATTAGGAGATGGAGAAAATGTACATTTGGCCATCAGTGGACCTTTTTTAATACAGGACTGTGTTGGAGATGGGAGATTCTGCGGCTGCGTCTTTCTCTCTCTGCATTAGCTTCTCTCTGGCTTTGAGTTGACTGTGCCAGATGATGCTGCCTGGCAAATCATGGGGCTGGTGATCAGACCCCATGCAATGCAGAATGAAATAGAGTACCAATGCTACTTATGGAATACAGGAGCTGCAGGTGGTGTAATGGAGTGAATGTGTCTTTAATGGAACATGTAACATTACTTTTTTCAAGTGCCTCTTTCTTATTCCAAAGGTGAGTAGACCTGATTTTATAATGAATGTGAGATTTTTGTTACTGAATTAAAAGTAACTTCAGGCTGTCCCTTCCAACTCAAAAAGCCTCTTGAAGGCTTTTTAGAAGAGTATAAAACTTTTTAGAAGAGTATAAAACCAAAGCCTTCAGGCCTGGATCTGTCTGTAGCATTATCATGTGCAGGTAATAGCTTTGCATAATGTGGATATGTAATAGCAGTTACACTTAATGAATATTTTGCAGCAAAAGTCTGGTTAGCTTTCTTGTTATTGATATAAAATTCAAATGTAGAAGTTATATTTATAATAAGCTGTAGGGGAGAGGAGGATGAAATTGATTCATAACACTTAAACAAGAAATATAATTTTCCTTCTCCTTTACATATAGATATGCTAAGTTAACCATGGTTTGCACAGTTGAGTCTGATTTTTTTCCCCTGTTGAGTGCTGCAGACAGATTAGCTTATTGAAAACGTTACTTTTCAACATTAATTTCAGGTTTGGAAAATAAGACTTCTTAAATTTTAGCCTATTATGTGAAGATGTCTGTTGAAACTGCTTTTGAACTTGGATATCACAGCTTTGCAGTAGAGATACGGTGGTATTTGTATATCAGAAGACAGGCTCTGGAATCACATTAGGCAGCAGCTAACCAATTTCACAAGATTTAAAATGAGAAGTCTAACTGGATTATAATTTTAAAATGTCATTATTTGGATTTTGAAAGTAATGCAGATGAGCTTGTTAGGCCTGTGGCTTTGAGATAAAAGCCTCTCATTGTCAAATCCCCTTTTACCAGATTAGTATTATCCTTTAAAAAGCAACAAAAAAACCCCAATAGCATTCTTCTGTTGTCCTTAAGACCAGACTGGATTTGACAGAAGCAGACATTTAACAGGTAACATGACATCATCTAGATCTACCTGGGCCATCATCTACTTGGGCCACTATGGAGAGGATGGATGTGGTACAGACAACAAAAGAAATCACCCAGTGCACCTGGATTCAATTTGAGAAGTCTGTCACGTTATTTTTTCTCCATGATGATGACGATTTTTTGTGAGAGGTCCCCCTTAATTTATTATACAGTTTGTGAGACAGCTAACTGCATCAGCACCTCTCTTCCTGCCAATGAGGTAACGGTCTTTTTTCCAAGCCAATCAGCTTCTCAAAGATAATCTTTGCTCCCATGCTCCTAGCTTTTATTAATTTCTTTTCTCACAAGATGTCAAGGCCATTTTCCAACCTAATTTAGAACACTCATCAAAAATGTTCACCTGCTAGGAGCATGAGCTTCTTCCAAGATCAAATCAAGCTTATCTTTTTTATCCAATTAGAAAGCATTGAGGCAGGTAGGATAACAAACAAGTTACCACAGACCATAGTGTGTCAATTTCATTGATGTTCTTTTGAGATGATGGAAAGGCTTGTATCCTCAAAGTAGGAGAGGTAGGAGTTCTGTGAGGATGATTTTGTATTTGGACTAGCAAGTGTAGGTGACTGGATTTCATGACGGTGGAGATGACCTACCCCCTAAATCTACATGATAAATGTGGACTCTAAATGTTGTGTCAGCAAGAAGTTTATTGTACCTATGGTACAAAATCAGTTGGGTTGGATGTCTTCTGAAGATGATTAGTGTAAGAAAGAAGGAAAAAGGTTATGAGAAAATGTGCAAAACAGAGAATGTTGTTAGATGTAACAAATGAAAAGATGTGTCAGAAACTATAAAAAAATGCAACATCTGCCCTATTCAGCTGAATGTTGAAGAAGTATCAGACAAAATCTATCACCTCTTTATCAAATTAAATATTGCTTATCAATATTCTGCACTTCCTGAGTATGGAGAAACTTTCTTTCACCTTGGAGAACCACTTTTTTGTGCATATTCTACCTTTAGTACTTCTATTTCAATGGCAAATATTAACACAAATGGAAGACTCCCTAGTATGACTTCCATTTTTGCAACATTCAGATGTTTCTTTTTTCTTAGAAACCCTGAGATACATGTGCATTCATATAAAGGGGATAACAATAAGAATTATTGTCTAATTAAGAAGCACAGTTATAAAATTAGAGAGTTACAAACTATGCTGAGTTGGATGAGACACACAAGGATCATCAAGTCCAACTCCTGGCCTTGCACAGGACCATCCCTGAGAGTCATATCATGTGCCTGAGAGTATCATCCAGACACGTCTTGAACTCTGCCAGGCTTGGTGTTGTGACCACATTCCTGGGGAGCCTGTTCCAGTGCCCGACCACCACCTTGTCTGGGTGAAGAACCTTTTTCTAGTATCCACCCTAAATCTCCACTTCTTCAGTGTCCTGTCACTGGTCACCACAGAGAAGGGATCGGTGTCTGCCCCTCCTCTTCCTCTCATGAGGAAGTTGTAACTCCAATGAAGTCTCCTTTCAGTCTCCTCTAGGCTGAGCAGACCAAGTGACTTCAGCCACTCCTCATACGGCTTCCCCTCAAGGCCCTTCACCATCTTCATTTCCCTCCTTTAAATGCTCTAAAAGAGCTTAGTGTCTTTTTTATATTGTGGTGCCTGAAACTGCACATAATATTCAAGGTGAGGCTGCACCAGTGCAGAACAGAGAGCAGAAATCCCCCTTCTCTACTGGCTGGTGATGCTTTACCTGATGCCCCCCCAGACGTGATTGGCCCTCCTGGCTGCCAGGACACTGATGACTCATTTTCAACTGGCTGTTGACCTGAAATTATTTGTAGTTTATTCTGCTTTTTTTGGAGTGAGAATTTTTGTTCCTCTACCCCATAATTCTATAATTCTTCTTAACTGCTGCTATTTAGAATTTACTTGTAATGGTCTCGAGTAATACAGTAATCCCTTGCTTTTTCCCGCATTATTCTCCAATTCGCAGGGGGTTTGGGGGTCATGTGACCAGCACAACCAAACAGGGCCCCTGATTGGCTCAGTGAATGTTCACACATGCATGCTAGGTGCCTCTCCTGCAGCTGCAGGGA
>WEKX01016349.1:136866-176429 GCA_013390025.1 Pitta sordida | reverse complement strand
CTTTATTGAAACAAGCTTTAAAGATTTAATAATGAAGTAGAGACACCTGGAAGTTAACGAGCTATCATACCTCCCTTCTCCAGGATCATGTCTCTGTCTAGATACAATTATTTCGCTAATGCCGAAATGTCAGAATCTCAGAATATAGCCCCAACACTTAAGCTTCCAAAAGTTTTATACAGGAGGCAGAAGACTGTATTAGATGTCAAGTTCTGGTTCAAGCCTTATCACCTGCTAACAACTGACGTGACTACTGCCAGAATCTGAAAGGATATAAACAAAACATTTGTGCACTGATGTTCTGTACTTTGGATATCCAGGTTCTCTCTTTGAAAAATAAGATTTTCTGAACAATGAAGGAAACTGATTTTATTGTTGTAATTGATGAGAAAGAAAACCTATGGAAATTTGATGAGTTGGAAAACAGTTTTCCAAAGAAATTTTTGAAGAAAAACAGGTTCTCAGCAGAATGCCAAGGGGTTTGAACATCTCAGAGTTAAAAATGGCTTCAAAGACAGAGTCTGAGAGAAATCACTAGGAGAAATTACTACACTGCAACTGGTACATCCTTCTTGCCAAGATTTCAGCATAATACTCTTGATAATCTGCATCATTAGTTCTTTCCTCCGACACTGTCTTTCCTCTGCTATAAACCTCTCCTTGCCACACAGCTACTGGCTACAACAAGGCAACAGCTGCTCATGCTAACTCCCCGTGTTTTATTCCATTCCTCCCATGAGGATTCCGCATTGGNATTCCGCAGTGGCTCAGTTCCCTTCCTCTCAAGAGCCTGAGACAAACTTAGTGGCTTCCAAAAACTTCCCCAATCAATACCTCCTAAGGTCCCTGAAGTGCTGTAATCTGAATCATGGTCTGTGAAGCAAAACTGAAAATGAGCTCAGCAGGGTTTAGCTGCAGCCTGTTATCTGTCACAGGAGGGTATGAGTTTTTTCTGCAGGCTTTTTTTTTCCAGTTGTTCTTTGCATGTTTTTTTTCACCAACTTTCACTTCTCAAAAGTCAGGTCCTGTTTCTGAATCTGCAAGCTCTACTCGTGCACCATGTAGGCATCACCCAAACTTTGAGCTCAATAATCAAATGCTTCTGATTTCTTCATATCTCTTAGAAACAAAAGATGTGTCTAGGCTGAAAGGGTCTAATTTTATTCATTTAACTTGGTTCTTCTCCTTTGGCACAAATTGAAATAATTGTTGGAACAGACAGTTGTTATAGAGTGATGCATCTTTCCAAAGCAAATACAAATTTCAAGTATTTTTTCTCTATTCCTCAAGGAATGATTCATTCATTTTAAGGCTTGATTAAGGAGCTTCCCTGTGGCATTATATTATTTACATCCAATCCACTGTCATGGTTAAAAAAATCAATTAGGTATTAGGAAAGGCAAAAAAATTTCCAGTCTGAAAAGTCACTCCACTGGGATGTTTTTGCTAACACAAGTACTACTGACCTCATGAACCTTCATGCTCTGTATTATTATTTGGAGAGATAACCATATTTACGTTCTGGCATTGCTTTCATATCCGGGAAATGAATTTTGGGTGTTGCTGAATTGTCTCTGGAACACCCAAAAAACCACGAGGACATTCTCCTATATAATCTCTATTCCCTGGATATGTGTAAATCACTTGGCATTATCAGATGAGAGATGGCATTATTCTTTTTCCTCTCTGTCTGATGCAGATTGTCTTGCACAAATTAAACTTGGTAGTCTGTACGTGTAACAGTTCACAAACATAAAGCAAACCAAGGAGTGATGCTTTCTGCCCTATGTGCCCTAAAAGTAAGCAGAGCAGAGTACAAGAATATTCTCACATCCCTTACCATGAAATGTGGGGTTTGTGGCTTTAATAGAAAAGGAGTCCTGGTCATTCATTAAGGGCTCAACAGGTAAGTTTTTATCTCCTCTGAGAGTAGAAAAGAATAACATAACATTTTCCATTCTTGAAAAATTTCACCGTGATGAAAACCTGGTGTTCTAAGGAATGTTATGGACTTAGGTTTTGCTAGTTTTAGATTTCAGAAATTAGAATTTCTATGGATTCTTCTATCCAAATCTGTTTTATTTTGGATAATTACTTGCATTTGTTGTAATTCAGTAAGTTGGAAACAGGATTTCAGATTTTGAGATAATGAAAACAAATATTGGGCTGAAATATTTTAAAAATAGTTTTATTAAAAACAGATGCTGCTTCTGTAGGTCGAGTATCTAGTCAGGATATCACCGTAGTCATGAGAAAATATATGTCATCTGGCTCACTTGAATTAGAAAACCTTTTCTCTCTTCTGCCTCTGTTCTTCAGAATAAAATTAAATGTGATGGGAAAAAAAAGGGATTTTCTAGAACTATCTCTGGGTACTGACTGTAACGAAATTTAAAACTTGACCATCACTTTGTTTTTGTTGGGATTTTTTGGTGTTTCTTTTTAATTTAACAGTTCATACAGCCAGCCTGTTTCTGGAAACTCTCTTTCCTGAATCAGGGTTTAAAAATAAAAACAACTTGAAGAAAATTAATTACGAGCAACAGGAAAGAATATTTATAACACGTGTTACTATTGCAGTTAGCAGGGCTTAAACCAAGTTGAGTGATAGTATTTCAGTATCATGCAGTCTACTCATCTTCTTCTGCCATGAACTGCTTTAATGGGGAAAAAATCATGTTTAGATTTGTATGTGCTTTTGTGTGATGTCTGTGCTTTGTACATCTGTTAGTGTCACTGGAAGTAGATAATTCATGTGCTGTCTGCCTGAAACATACTGTAACAAATGTAAGTGTACTGAAACAAATGTAATACATAAATATGTAAATGTAAATTTATATAAATATGCTCTAGATCCTGGTTGATGTGTTTTGGTAATAGAAATACAAGAACAGTGTTGCCAGCTGAAAGCCCAGCTTCTGACAAAAACTTCAGTGGCTGATTTTCTCCAATGTTCAAAGCAAAGAGATTTAACAGCAACCAGAATTAGCCACATGAAACCCATCTCTAGGTTCAGTCTCGGTGAAATATTAAGGAAGCTGCATACAGAGTCTAGTTTTAGTAGTATAGACAGCAGGAGCTGCCATGTTACCCAAGGTGTCATGGAACACAGAGTGGTTTTCCCCATCAAATCCTCTTACAGTTTCCTTACCAGGTGCCCGACCTCCTTTTTCCATTTCCTTCTCCCCCTTCCCCATGCAGATACCTCCTGAAAGATTTAATAAGGATTTATAAACAGTTGTTAGCGGCACAACTGTGAGCCTAATGAAACCACTCTTTTAAAACTTCAGCTAAAGCTCTACAAAAGGGAATATTGTTCTTTTTTGTATATGCACAGTGAGGACAACACTTCGTCAGCACAGAAAACTGGGGAGGAGGCTCAGGAAGGAGCTTTTATTCAAGCCCATAACTCATAATCCAGAAGGATGTGATACTGGCTAAAAGATACTGTCTTGCTGTAGGCTGTGCCCATCCTTAGTGGTAAAGATGGTGATATTTTGTTGCCTTTGTTATGGATTAGAAAAACTGAGTTGAGGATTCTATTCTCACCCCAGGCACTTAAAATCAAAGCCACTTATTTCTCACTAAAATCAGCCTGTACCAAAAGGATTGCCAGGGACTATTTTTCTTTGCTGTCTGAGAGCTGAGGCACCAAAGATTTGTCTCAAGTGGAGAATTCATATCCCACGTCCCAGGTTGCCTTCACTGGCCATAACATGGGAGCATGTGTGAGGAGAGTAGGGATGGGAGGGTGGACTGCGAAGAATTTTCCACTGGAAGAGCACTGCCTGTTCTGGTACCTGCTTTAAGAGAGGTACGGAGCACTGCTCAGCAAACTGCTCAGCCAACTCAGCCATCTCTTGTTTCACATTTCGAGACCTCCTGCAACCCCCTCACCTTACAGACTCTCATTTCCCATGGATATTTGACAACTATCCCTTGGCTGCAATGAATAATGAAACAGTGGATTGTAGGCTTATACAGGGAAGTTTTAACACTGGTTTCTACATAGAAAATCCACTTTAGTACAGTGGTAAGTGTCCCCACCTGGCGTGTGGGAGACCTGGGTTCGTTTCCCGCCAGGGAGGCAGTGTTAAGAGTTGGACTCCAACTCAGAATATTCTGTGATTCTGTGATTCTAAATGAAGCACACCCACTGTAGCTTTATATTTGTATATGTGCTCAAAACTTGTATGGAGTAGCTTCATTTCACTTAGACGGAATTTAGAGGCTTAGGCTGTACTATTATCCACAGCAAAACACAGGCATCTCCAGAGGGCCATTTTCCCCATTTGTTTTAAGTATCTGTTGTAAGGGGAAATCAAACTCTTGCTGGTGGTGCTACTTTACAGATTATATCTGGTGATACCTAGAAGATTTCCTTAGCCTAGTTGTCTAACTTTTAGGCAGAAAATTCCAACTCATTGTCATTGATACTTTTATAAATGCTCCAGTAGAGATTGTAAAGCAATTTCACATAGTTATTGTCTCCCACCACATTTATAGAAAAGCATAGTCCTGCATTTTCAAGAAAAATTCTTTCTCATTTCCCAAGAATGGCTAAAGGTCCCCTTAAGGTAACCAATAAAAAAGTACAGACATAGGAGAGAAAAAGTGTATAGATTGATTCACTGGGAAATAGAAACACATTTAATTCATTTCTTCTAGTGTTTCCAAGCTCCCCATAGGATTTTCTGTTCATAGCTCCTTTGGTGAAGGCTTAGAAACCTATTTAGCCACTGTCAAATATCATGGACTAAAAAAGATACATACTTGTGGTTATGATTAATTCCTCCCATATAATCAACCATCTTCTCTTGTGTGTTGAGAGGAATTGACTATTGTATGTTGACTGAAAAAGCACATTGTAATTTTTTGTAGTTGCTGCTTTGATTTGTGTTGATTTCTCTTCTCTGAGCCTGGTGTATATATTGTATATGAGTACGCATAACCCGACAGCCTTTGTCTGACTTGGAAACAAATGTTTGATTGTTGCTCCAATAGTTTGTGGGACAGAAATTCAAGTGGCATAAATCAGTTTGGCTTCACAGACTACAAAAAAATCCCCTCCAATCTGCTATACAGAATTAAAATATATGGAGTTATACATCTTGAACCTCGGTATTTTCTCTCTTTTTTTTTTTTTTCCCCTTGTCTTTTCTAAGAAGAACAACTCAAATCAGCACAGACAAAGTTACCTTTCTAAATCCCTGTTTACAAGGACACACTCTACAGCAGCAACTGACTTGTTCCAACTGAATCACTGGCTGGAGCAGATAAGATATATTAAAATTTTAATTGTATTTCAGCATGAATACAGCTGTTTTGCATCAGTCACTGTAGAAACCCCATTTAACTATTCTCTGCTGATTTCTGAACAAGAAGAACCTCAGATTTAATTAGAAGTGTGAGATGCAGCTAAGAATTTGATAACTAACAACAATTCTGATGGAGCCGAAACCCTAAAAAGGAGAGCATTGAGAGATAAGGTTCCTTTTCAATAGTGGTAATAAAAGCAATTTTGCTTTTGGGGCTGAGAGATGTGAAGGTAAACGACAGCTCCAACATACAGTCCCAAATTGCTGTGCAAGGTGACAATATAATTTCAGTCATATTGAAGCACTTTCTCTTCAAATTACTGCCACATAATGAATTAAAATACAAGTTTCTTTGGATAAAAAAAGCTGATAAAATATGGGGGAATCTAATCTCGCTTGGTATGGTGACTCAGTGATCATGACATTCCGGTCGGAAATTTTTGTAAATTTTACACGTCTTTACAAGTCTTTACTCTTCTTTACAAGTCAGACATGTAAAGAAATGAGGACAAGAAAAATTATAGCTATTCATCAGGTGTTAAATTTAGGTAGAGGATAGCAGAGTAAAAGTTGAAGAGTTTATGGGAAAGCAAGAATAATAGCTAATAGCTAGCTGGAATAGTGATCTTAATCTTAGAGGGTTGTGTCTCACACAAAGGTGCACCTGAACTTTCTGTGTAACATCTAGCTTGGGAGCTAGTGAACACTGAGTCACACCAGCAGCACACCAGTAGACATAGTACAACCCTTTTGAGACTTTTGGATAGGAAGTAAAAAATTTGGTCAACTCTGCAGCCCATGTTGTCATGACTCCTGACACCTGGGAAGCCAAATTACAATTAACTTGCATATGTAAAGCTCTAAACTTCTGTAAAACTAACATTTCATACCAGATATAGTCTTCAAACTCTACCAGATTAAACCACTTTCCTAGAAATTGTCTCTTTTTTTTGTGACATTTAAATCCAGGGGAGTATCAAGAATCACAGAATATTCTGAGTTGGAAGGGACCTACATGGATCATCGAGTCCAATTCTTAAATGGCATCACTGCCTCCCCAGCAGGAATTGAACCCTCGGTCTCCCGTGTGAGAGGCAGGGACACACCACTGTACTAAAGTGGATTTTCAAATCCAGTCAACACTTTTACAAAAAGCTTTGTGCTGTCAATATAATTAGTAGTGCTATCCCTGCTGCCAGAGGGAGAACCAAAACATAAAGATTGCCTGAGATTCAATATGTGACTTCTAAATAAACACTAAAACCATTGACAATAGGGAACCCATCTGCTTCTTTATTTCCTTACTACTGCAAAATCTATGATATGTGATTGTAACAGATGTTTCATGTCTACAAATGATGATACGTCACATTATTAAATGAACAGGGTCATTAAACTGAGTTGTATGCATTTTTTGTCTATAACTGCAAGATCATCAACACATAACCTTAGGTTATAAAACCCCCTCTCATCCCTCTCCTGACTCAGTGTGTAACTTATTCAGCAAATGCTCAGTAGGTATCATGAACATCTCCATTAATTCTTGATAACACAGAAGGGCCTGTGGGCATCTCTACGACTGTCAGAGCTCACGTGTCTTAATGACTTTTTTGCCAGAAGCACTTCTTACAGTTAACTGCAACTTGAACTAGTCAAATAACAGTTGTCTAACTAGATAAGAATGTGAATTCTCTATTGTTTAGTTAATAATATTGGATTGGTCTATTCTGTTACATCAGAGAAATAAACAGGAATCTCTATTTGAGGAAGCTGTATTAATTTTTAATTATTTGTGCTTATTATTATTTCTAGATTCTTGTTTTCTTTACCTTCAGTCAGAACCTCAGGACTTTTCACATCTTCATTGCAATTCTATTCACACAGTATTCTTTCATGCTGGAACTGCAAACAAACACATAATAGTAACATAGATTTCCACAAATACATATAGGTTTGCTTCCCTTTAAGTTGAAAGATGTCTATTTTTCCATTTTCAAATATCTCATAAAGAGCTTTTGCTTTTTCTCTAAAGAATGACTGACAGAGTAACATGAGCTCCATTGTGAAGTAGTTTTTATTGAAAGATAATATTTCTTTATTGAAAATTTAACAAAAAAAGAGAAAAAACCCAGAAAAAAATAAAAGAATAAGAAAAAAAATGGCTCCAGTAAGTCAGAGATCAATTTAAAATCTTTTTTTATAATTATTTAGTAGGATCTTTGGTATTCTTACCCATAAATTTTCATTGTAAATTTTCATAAATCCTAGAGCAGAGTTTCTAGGATGCCTAAGGAGACTTGAAAAATAACATTTAAAGACACTATATTCAGTTCAAGCAAATGGGGTTAAATTCATGTGGAAAGCATGAACACTCTATTGACGTGTAAATGAGTCCCAGTCAAGTATTTGAATAAATCACTTACTTGTAAGTTTATTAGTATATCTGCAGGCATGTATGTACCGGACATGGCAGTCTTGGTAAAAAAGAACAGAGCATAAATAATTGTCCTTTTGATCTCAGCCATGCAAAATTATTCATTTTAATACTTTGCTGGAAAAAAAAAAGAACAAGAATGTATCTGGATCTGTACCTCAGTTTACTGTTATCTTAGGCAAACCATTGTTTTTTGGAAAACATCCATGGATTTAAAGTATGTGAGATTGCACAAACTTTCCCAGGGATAAATAGCAATATAGAAAAGTAATATAGAAATGCCAGATAATTTTAACCTTAACATTTTGACCTTCACCTTGAGCTTCAGTCAGGATTCAATTTAATTTTGGTATTCATTTTATTTTTAAGGGGGTTTTTTTGCATTATTTTGTGGGGGGTTTTAATTTTTGAGGAGTCAAGACAGAACAGTTATGAACACTGGTTGCTTATGGAGAAAGATGAGACAAGCAAACTATGTATGCATATTTAAAAGTTGTAGTGAGAACATGCATAAGAAGTTGCAAGTCTCATTTCCAAATGTCTGGATAATTCACTCTAGATGGCAGTGTTTTTTGTCAGAATGGCCAGAAGAAGCAAGTAAGGATTCAATCTAACAGGCATTCCTTTCTCTATAGTAGCTCATCCTTCAGGTGAGATAAAAAGATTCATCATTGGAAAAGTGTGAGTAAAGCACTATTCTTGTCTCAATTTTGTCATTCTGAAGTGAGTCTCTCCTGATTATGAAAGAGCTTCTAAGTAACATATCTCAAAGCTATTTCTCAAAAGTGTCCAGTACTCTGTAGGAAAATAAAGACATCGGAGCAAAAAAAAGGATGCTGAGATGGGAAAAGCTGGGAGATCTCCAAAATACTCAGCTGGAGTATTGTTTTCTAGATTACACTCTCCTCCCAAAGAATGTGTAATAGATGCATCTTTAAAGGTGGCTAATGGGCGGAGATCAGATAAGCAGTGCTATTGTTTCACTGCAAAATATTTATAATACTTATTTCTAGTTCCCCATCTGCCCTCCTTCGTTATACACAGAAGCAATTGTCTATTTTGTGATCTTATTTCAGGATGACTCCTTAGTCTGTGTTATCTCTCCTGATATCTCCTTCTACTTCTAATGGTTCTCTTTGGAAGGGTCCTGCCCCTTCCCTTCCTAGGGTTGTAGATATAACACTTTCAGCTGTTCTAAACACATGTATGTTTTTCTCATCCTGATGCACATATTTCTCCATATCAGTGTGTGCTGTAGACATATAGTCACTTTTAATTGAAAAATAAATAAAACAGCAGAAATGCCCAGTGCCCAATTAATATACAATGTTAGTCCTCTAATGGAAACATTTTTCCTACCAGTATGTTATTCTGGATTAGTACAATCGGTGTTTATGTGTTTCACACCTTTCTCCATAAGGAAAAATGCTAATATTACTGGCCACAAAAGTATTGCCAAGACATTGCCTGTGATACACTGAAAAAGTATGTGACTTTTAAGTTACATGGACATAATGTTTAAAAGACTGTTCTATGAGGATGAATTTGTAAAGGAAAGTTTCTCCCAGACTTGGAAATTTAGTCAGCATGTGGCCAGTAAGCCTCTGACTTCAAAGACTCAGTTTCATCTCTGTGTGATCTCAGTGAAAAGAGAGTCAAATGCATCTTATTGAGAATTTTTTTGAGCTGTAGAGTCAAGGTAGACATGTTTTTCAAATATTCCATCTAGCAAATATCACCATTATGTGAACCACCTAGTGTTACTATAGCTGATCAGCTTGGAGACATTTCTATTTATTTGGACTTTTAAAAAGGTGCTCTATTGCTGGCTGATGAAACACTTTGATTCAAAATGTATTTAGATGCAAAATCATGGACAGTGTTTCTGCAAAGTCTCTTGGAAGAACTGAAATAAAATGTTTTCATTTTCTTTACAATTGTCATGTTGTGATTTGCTTTTGAATGAGGAATTCTTTTCTTATTTTCTTATTGCTATTCTCTTTTTGAAGTTACTGCCTAAGAAGAGGTTGTACTTAAGATCAATAGCATTGGACTAAATGGGCCCCTCTGCTTTGATACTGAGTCTAACCATCTCTCGTTTGGCCTTTGAAACCTTTCAGGAGTCTTCTCTGTGGCATTATAATGGCAGATTACTTAATATGAAACTTCTAATCTGTTAGAATGTGGATTTCCTAGGGTTTTTTTGTGTGACTAACTGGCAAGTTTCTTCGTACACTGCTCTAAATTAACTACCAGCTATGCTTCCTGTACATATTCTGGCTGCAGAAAACATTACTATTTCAATTTCCATACAGCTATACAAAATCAGCAAATTCACTGTAACAAAGGCTCCGTTCCTTGTTATTCCAAGAGCTTTATTTTGGTGTTCAGGTGCTATAACTCCTCAAGTAGTGCCAGACTCCCAAAACCAAGCCTGCCAGTCCTCTAACCCAGAGTACAGAAATCTGTAGTACTGTGTATCACTGTGATTTCCAAACAGAAATNTGATTCTGTGATTCTGTGATTATATTCTGGACACTTCACACTGGGCACCATCTCCTCTCTAAGTTCTCTCTCAGACATGTACAATATCGTGCTGGGAATCTACAGCAAAATCTACACAGCCCCCAAGAGACCTGATTTGTGTTCACCCCATTTTAGCATGTCTTATGCCTTTCCAGACAGGCTTCTCAATCAGAGTTCAAAAAGTACTGATGTATTCACAAGGGTAATTGCTTTTCAACTGCTAGGAGTTAATTCATGAGAAAATCTGGACCATCTTTGACAAACATCATTTAATTCTTTAAAGGGTCATTCTTGTGACATTCTACCACAGGATTTGTCTTTGTCTCTGAAATTTTATTCCACAATTCTCCTCTAATTGAGCTGTCACTCCAGAGCAGTGCTGTGCTATTGATCTGATATCAGAAAGTCATGGACAGCAGTGACCATGTCAGGCCATTTAGGCTGCTGTGAGAAACAGTTGATATGTCCAGAACAAGGGTCAGCTAAACTGCCATGAGCTCCTTGAGCTGCTGCAGTTGGCAGATGCTGCTTTGTGACTTCAGTGTCCAGAGGAAGCAGAAGACTGAAGAGATGGAGTGTACTTCTTTCTTTCTTCACTTTTGAGCACTGTAGAGTGTTAAAATAGGCACACAACTTCCCTGTGCTTCCACTGCCAAATCAAGTTTACACTGTCAAATTTTGTAGACAATGTCTTTATTTATTCACATAACATGTTGTCACAAAGGACACTGAATATCTTGTCAAGCTAAGTTGCCCCAATGAGGTCAGCAGAGAGAACTGTAGTATCCAATTTTCTCATACTCCCTTCTTTGTTTGGGGATGTCAGGGCTGATCTTAACTACGGGTGTGATGCCAGTTCAATTAATACTTTGCAGTTAATTTTAATTTCTCAGGTAGTTTAACTCTTCTTAATTCTTGAGGACCAACACTAAATAGTTTCATCACTTAAAGAAGATATTCTGTCAGCTTAGCCTTTTTAATGCTGGAATTTATTCTACTTAGACGTTCAGATGAATGGTACCTTCCTCTTGAAATACCTATGGTATTCCTTGGCCAAGGATTCATTCAAAAAGCCTTTTTTCTGACTGCTGTTATCCCTTGCTTATGCACAGTGTTCTATGTCTTTTGCAAAGAACATATTGCCATTGCAGGTTTGTTTTTTTTTCCTTTAGAGTTTTTTTATTTAAAAAAGGGATCTTAATACTTCTAGGAATACACATTTCCTATTTTTCATTGTTTTTCCTGGGCTTTTCCCTTAGTTAAAAGGAAATAATTCAGTAGAGTTGAATCCTCTGATTTGTGCTATTTTTTGAGAACAGACTCAGATCAATTTTTTTGAAATTTGAAACAACTAATCGGAAAGAACAAAGCTGCAACACATGCTGATAAAGTCATAGTAAAAGAGATAAATCTCTTCCTTTCCAAGTTGTGTTTTGTCCTGTTGCTCTGTTTTTCATATGAGTCATAAAAATCACTAATGAGAAGAATGTTAATAGGCACAGGCCTATCTTGTAGGATAGCAGAGTAACCTGGACAGTAAATAAGTTTGGTTTGTGCCTCTGAGAATGAGTCAAACCAACATCAGTCTTATTGTAGAGCAAAGAATAAGTGTACACTAAATAATGGAATTGGGTGCTATGACTCAGCACAATGTATTGTTAGCCAACATATCTAAAACTTCAGAAATCTTTCCAGATTTATTCTCTACACAGCCTGGTTTGGCAATGCTGAATTTATCATACAATCATTCTTCTATGCTCCCTGAAACATCAGGAACATAAGATACCATTGAATAGAAGGAGCAGCAGGCATCTCTTATGTCGCTCTTTACTAAGTTCCTGGTCAGAATCTTCAACACATAAAACATCTCACAAAAATAGAGTGGCATTAATGATGTTATGTCTACATTCCAATTAACATTGATTTCATTGCTTTCAAAACTTTCAACAAATTCAGACACTTTGTCAAAGAGTTGTATGAGCCATTAAGATTTACAATTACATTATTTCAAGTCATAATTAAAAAGTTGGGTACCCATTTCAGTCCTTAACCATTGATTTCTAAGGAAACATTGTTTAACTGGTGATGTAAACCTCAATGAATTCCCAGACTTCAAGATGGAGAAAAAAATCTCCTCCCAAACAATCTCATATAATGAGTTTTACTGAGAAAACAAAGGAAAAGAAGGCAGGGGGGAAGAAAGGCTAAATGATTCTAAATATGCATTGTGTTTTACAGCAATTTAGGAATGAAGTCAAGCATAATTTGACATTTAATTGATACTTCCAGTATGTAAAACTGACAACTACTACATTAAATTTTAGCATGTAAATCTGATATGACAATACAAACCATCTTGCACTTTGCTTAGGAACTGTTGCGACACAATGCAACTAGAAATGTCATGCAAAAAATTGTTTACTTCTGTTTACTAATCCTTCTGGGCTTTCTAAAATTTTTTTGAGTTACCTGAACAGGCTTTACTACTTTATCCTTTCAATTTCATCTCTATGCCAGGAATTTTATTTAAAAAAACCACCCCAAAGCAGCAATGGACAGCCAATGCTTGTTGCTTGTTTCATTTCTCTTTGCAGCAGCTGTTGTATTAGTCCTGAAGAAACCGAAACTGCAAGGCTCCCCCTCCACTTCATATGTTTGATGGTTTTCCCTGACATACCTGAAACGGTGTCACCCTTTTTTGAGCACTAGTTGTATTTTCCCATATCTCTATTACATGGGGACTCTCCACAGCAGGAGCAGCAACAGAGGAGCAGCGTAGCAATGAGCATATTTGCCATTCTTTGTGTCACGCTTCCTTGCAATTTGTACCGATCTTTATGTATTTCTTTTTATAATGAGGAGGAATGTTTCTGTTTCTCCTTACTACAGAGAAATCAAGTTCCCAACAGCTTAAAAGAACAGATCTTTATTAACAGTACAATTTAAAATGACAATTATGTTGTCTGCTTAAGAAACAAATATCAGTTGAAGGCATAAACTTGCTAGGAGTCTAAACACACAGGAGATCTAAAGGTAAAGTAAAATACAGAAATGAACAGGCTGAAGGTTTAAATCTGTTAAAAAAATATATCTCCTTGCTGATATCACAACAAGTGGTATTTCACTGAATGTATTTGAAAAAAAAAGACTTTTTAAAAGAGAAATAAATGTTACAAGATGGTTGATCTGCCCAGGGAAATACCAATTTTTGTTATTGTTTATCTAAAAAGAAGCATTGCATGAATATCTGGGGTAAGCCTCTAGAGAATAGGGTTCACAAACAGAGATCAAGAGAACATATGAGGTTCAGCAAAGGCCACCTCTGTCCTTAAGCCACTATTTATCTATGTTATAAGGCTCTTAAGAAAATGACATTTCTGTACACCAGTGCAATCTGTTTAACAGGCATCTACTGCATTGGAAAATCTTCTGCTGTTCATTAGATTTGCTGGAGGGCTTCTGACTAACAGATCAATGGGTCACTTTGTCCATCATTTTCCAGTCTACAGTGCTCATTGCTGTTGTGGTTGGAAAGATAGCAAACTTTTAAACCTGGCCCTAAAGCATTAGGGTGGGATTATGAAGGTTTTAAATATATTTGGGCATATGAAAGTCAGTTTTCTAAGGGCTCCTTCTATTTGCTATTTCCTGCTCATCCTACCTTCATCAGCCTGAAGGCACTCTGCCTAGAGGCAACACAGAAATGTCTGAGGAATGTTTACACCCACCTTCTCTAAGACTCACTGTACTATTTACTGCTGTGCTACAGATGCCATACCTGTGTCCAGCTCAAGGGGGAAAAGCTAAGGTTTACTGTTTCCAAGGGGCAGGAAACTGGAGACTGCTAGTTTACTTGAAATGGAATAGCCAAGGTACAGCTAGACAGGGAAATTCACTCTACAGCCGATAGGAAATGCTGAGCAGCAGTTGGAGTGAGAGGTGGACTTCATCAACCTCAAGATATTTGGGTACTTAAACCTAGGACAGGACAAGATATTTCTTTCTCATACCTTAAGATTCAGTGATTAAACAATAACATTTCAGTTATTGAGGGGAATGGGAATCCAGAGATGCTAGAGCTTCAGCCACCGCCCTTTTTCACACCCCAAGTTGCTGCATTTCGTAGGGAGTGAAGATACTGCAAAAGTTAAAAGAAGTGTCATTCAGTAGTGGCTGTAAGAACTTGATTTTCAGTCAGGCCTATCTTAAATCACTTAAGGATCCTTTGCAATGATAACTACAATTAAAAATGAATTTTAAATTCCACAGAACTTAGCTTCTTCCATTCACCCAGGTATAAAAATACTAGTGATTCTTTTGGGTTTGTTTTTTTAAATTAATCTCTAGTAAATGCCTGGAGACAGAAGTCAGGTATATGACCAGACCTCAGAAAGCATACTTAAATGAGAACCACGTGTATAGTATAGTATAATACAATGTGTATCCATTCCTCATTTTAATCCACTTTTAACATCAATAGAATTTCTTCAGAAATAATGATGCGGGTAGCTGAGATCTCTCAGCTCTGCTTATTTCTCCTGTTGGAGAAAATTATATAAAGATAACATGTTACTCTACAATTCACCATCAGGTACTGAAATATTCAAATCAGCTCTGGTGGGGTAGAATTGCCTGATCATGGAATCCGAGAGAATATGGTACATAGACTGACAAATTAATTTAGAGATTTTTTCACTGTTAATAATTAAGTCATAAAAAAAAGGCAGATTCAGAGACGGCATGAAGCATCCCTCCCTTAGACATCAAAAGGATGGGATACTGAAACTGTACTATTTTTCATTACATGATTGTTGTCTATCTAACTTACACTCCACAAATCAAGGCAAATCCTACTGAGGCATACAGAATGCTTTCAGCAACAGATGCTGACAAGTGCATTAATAAATCATGATCATCATTAGAATTCTTAAACTGGCATTTTGTTGCCAGACATGCTGTTTATTACAATTTCATATTTATTTATTCAGATCGTACTAATCTTTGCATAAGACATTAATTATTCAAATGGCTGTGGCAGAGTAGTGTACAAAGGTCACGATAAACACAATTACCATCTAGAACCAACAGTTGATGCTTTGACATGGAAAATGAGAGTCAGGACTCTGGAGACTGTAGTAATGAGTTAATTGTGAAATGTTGTGCGTTGTCATTAAGAGTCGAGTTCAAACAGACCTGGATTGAAGTTTTATTGGGTATTAGGTGACAGAAATGGAAAGAATACACTTTTGTGAAAATAATTCTTTTGTAGTGGGTTGCACAACTATTCCTCTGTCTTTAGTTAGACATTTCTCCATTCCTCTGTGTTAGATGATGAACAGCAGACCATAATGGTAGCCTCCCTCAGCACAACATCCCTTGTAGATTTTTACCCAAAAGAAGCTATCTAATGCTCTTACTGCTGCCTAGGCCACAGTGAGCCCTCAAAGCAAATGCAACCTTCTTGGTGTCTGGAGTTAATGTACATTTCTTTTCATTTTACCTTTCCATAGATTCCACCGAATGAAGATATTGGACAAGCTGAAATCATCATCTCATGGATGGCAGTATCTCCTGAAATTTAGTTTTGGCTTTGTCTGGCTTAAACAGGTGCAGGTATGTGGCACTCCAAACTGTCTAGATAATATCTATGGAAAAAAGAGACAGGATGCTATGTCTAACTACCATCCTGAAAAGATCGGAAGAAGAAATCTTCTGAGCTGGTTTACCTAAAAGAACTAATAATTTCTGGCCACAACAGTAATGAAATATCATTCCTGCATCCACCATATAGATTTCTCAGAATTTTCTCAGAGAAGGTGCACAGTCACTGGAACCTCTTATTCTTTATCAATTACCTGAGTCATAAAAACAGCTGCCTTCTCACACTCCCATGCCCCAGAGTAAGTGGACCAGCATCACAGTGTTTCCTCTTTTTTCTTGTACAACGAACTAGACATAATTCAAGTGCACTGGATAGTGTCAGCTGCTCTGAAAGGACCCTGAGGAAGCTGGTTGGATCCTGTGAGTACCTTCTATGTGGTACAGGAGTCATGCTTAAAATGAGTGAAGCTTAGACAATGACTTCAGCTTACTCAGTTGTATCTAAATATCTGTGTCGGTCGGAGATCTGAGAACTCTAGGGAAAAAACCCAAAACAACACAAGAGAGAAGAGGTTCATTCCACATAATTGTTATATATGAATAGCAATGCTTTTTTTACTTCTAATAACTATTTAAAAACTTACCATACTGATAAGTTTGATACATACTGATTTATGTATCAAAGCTCTAAGCACTCCATTGATCCAGTAAATATACAGCTAAGGACTGCTTAGCACAACAGACTTGATGGCTGTTACGGTCTATCAGACAAATGTATATTTAGACAAAGTTGAAGCATGCATTATTTACTTGGTTGACATTAGCAGCTTGATGAAGCTGCTCTGGGAGCTATTATGAGACACAATGAAATCCAGTGGCGGAAATGATGGCAAATGAAGCCCTGAAATGGTGCCTCAGAGCAGCTGTGTAGTGTCAGCTCATGGCTTGGTTCAGAGATGAGTGTGGATGTGTGGGCAGAAAGCAGGTGCACACTTTCCTAGGATTGCTCACAAGCCCTTATGCCACACAGAATTCTTCCTTCTCTCTTGAAGGTGACGTGAAGTCACCACATGACTGGAAAGGCAAATACGTAGCCTGTGATGGAGTAAAAAAGTCCCTTCCAAAAACCAAATTTTGTTTGTTTTGCAATTGATCCAGAAGCCAGCTTTTAACAAAGGCTCAGCTCAAAAGAAAAGAGTGACTGTCAGGCAGTTAGATATGAATAAGACTGCTTTTGATAGTGTCTTCTTAATTAGGGTTTAGCAAGTGACCAAAGAAACCAACAAACTATCTGCATGAGGGAAAGAAATCCCAAGACCAAAAAAATTATTTGGATCTGTATTTAATGTGATCCATTATTTACTCCATTGTTTATCCTTTTGTGATTCCCACTTCATAATTTTCCATTTCGGCCATGTCTGAGTGTGAGATTCCCCTTTCTTTCACTCCTCTCTCTGCTGTGATACGAGATAATCAGGACAAAGATATTTAGTGTGCATCATCAATCTAGATTCACCTGCAAAGCATGCACTTATCCTAGTGATTCCAGCAGTGGCCCTTCAGCACTAGACATATATGCTAGGAACAAATAGGACTGCAGTGCAACAGAAAGATCCTGAGTCTGAGTCATTATTTTTAATCAGACTCATAGCCCATGGCTTCTCATGGCATTACCTCCAAGGTAAGTCACTCTTCAGGGCTTTCTGGTTTTCTTTTTACTGCCCATAAATTTATCCTTTAAGGAAGTGCAGTCACTCCATCTGGTTCTGATTTCACTGAAAGCCTGATGATATCCATCTTTTTCCTTTCCTCACATGAGCAGTGCTCTGCTAGCAGGATCCAGCTCCACAAGACAGACTCAGGGACTTCTCTCTCTCAGCTTCTGCAAAGCATTAACCAATTCGGGGAGAAGTACAGGAAATTAAGTGCTCTGAGGATCACACATCTGTCTGCTATAATAAGTATACCAGCACATACACTGCCAAGCTCAGACAAGGATAAATCCCAAGTCAAATCCTTGCCAGATAGCTGGTGATATTAGCTCAGTAGTCAGAAGGCTTTAAAAAGTCACACTGTGATCTTTTGACTTGTTTTCAGTTGGTGTTCTTGGGAAGATGAAGGAGTGGAAAGGAAAGTAAGAATTTTTCAGTAGTTCCTGAAATGATGGAATCTAGAGAATTAATATTGAAGAGCATTGTAAAATCAGATATCTTCAGGCTCTTGAGATTTCAGCAGGAAAAAAAGGCTTTCAAACAACATCTTACATTACAAATGTGGCAGTAGTATTCTATATTCCCTTGTCTATACAAAAGATGGAGCTAAAACATACACTGTAAGGAACAAGTCCTATTTTTATGTATTTAAGATTTAACCACAAAGAAAAAAAAAGGCTTGTCTTTTGAGCCTTGTGTGGAAGGCATTTAGATGTTGGTTACTTGAAAAGGGCCAGTACAAGCCTATGTTTTACTTCAAGTCTCCTGTGTTGCCTCAGATAAATCACTGATCATATTGTGAGTTGTATGGTAGCACTTTAAACACTAAAATAAACTCTGCCTTATTTTGGCTCTACATGCAGTAGAGAAGAAAGTGGTCTGATGGACCTAGTAGTGGTATGTAAGATTGCAGTCATGCTTTTCCTTCATCAACAGCACAGGGAGACAGGTTCAGGGTTATGCGCTGCACCGTATGATTTTGAGTCACAATGGGGAAATTTGATTCATTCACAGACTACATGAATTTACCTACGCTAGACTCATTTCCCACATTGCAGTAATTGGTCTGAGCAGGACCTCTAGCCTGTCTCATTGCATTTGTCCTTCATCCTTGCAGTGTTCAGAGCTCAGAGTTTCTTGGCAATTGATAGAGTTATACAGAGCCCCCAGAAGTTGTGGAGGGATGGGTCTGGGCAGGTCCTATGAGTTATGCTATCTGTGAAGATACTGAACCCATGAATATTCAATTACCTGCAGATACACCAATCACACAAAAAGGATGGGCCCTGTAGAGGAGCGTAATACACATAATGTAGATAAGGAAACTGTTTCACAATACTGCTGTGATTGGAAAATGTGTACTCTAGGTGAACTGTGGATGTCCATCACTAAATACATCTCAAGGACAGAAGGTTTTTGTGCATCTGCTGAGTTCTTTCATGGAAATTACTTACATTTGAGCAAGAAGAAAGCATACTTCAAGTGCTTAAGCTCTTTAAGACAAATGAGATCGTAAAGCTGAAAATACTTATTAATTTGTGTTGTTTCTTCCTTATTCTACTCACATATTATGAAAAAAAATAAAGGATTTCCAGTATCCACTGAAACCTAAAGTGTGATAAGAAATGAAGTTTCTATAAGGTGATACTTTCCCTCTGATTATGTTGTATATTAGCTTGTGTACCCAGCTGAGAAATGGTATTAAGCTTAGTATACAGAGAAAACAAATAAGAGGGTGATACTTAGCCTTAGGGCTGAAGGAGTTCTTAATTTCTTTCATTTCCTCAGCCGTTATTCATATTAAAGTCAGTTATATTTCACAGTCGTGGTTGGCTTGGGAACCCTGAAAGTGGGGTGAAGGGCAGCAGGAAGAAATGAACTTTTCAGCTGATGGATGAACAACAGCTTTCATGTACATAGCACATTAAGAAAAGTACTATTTTGAAAGAAATAGAGGTTCCTTCTCACCTTGTGGTGGCATCTGTCAAGTTTGGGGAGAATGAGTATTTTTCTAGTGTCTGGTATAAAATGAAGTGAGGTCTGAGGAGGAATTCATCTCCCTGCAAAACAGAAGCTTTCATCAAATCAATTATGAAATTTTATTTCTCAAAATAAGAGAACAAAAAAAATCACTATTCCAATGTTGAACTAATTTCATATTCAGCTGCTGTAAAAAGGGAGAGAAACAGGGGCAAAGAGGCATAGAAAAAGAAAATTATTTCAGGTGAATTTTTTTGATGGAGGCAGTCCTACAGGAAAATTACAATTTTCAAAGGATATCCAATGGAGCAAGCAATTCCCTTTCCCTCCTCCCAGCTATATGGAAACACAGAATATGGTGAAGCCAAGATCCTTTCTGTTCCCAGGCAGTGCAGCTGCTAAGATACTCAGTTTAGGGGAGAGGTTCTCATTATGTGTCTTTGACAAAATCCTTACGGAGTTCCCCTACTAGGGGATAGTGGATTGTAGCTAGAAACCCAGTTACAGTCATACCTCGAAATTCGTGAACCTGGAAAACCGCTAATACTACTTGCAGGAAAAAACGTGAATACACAAATGTGAAAGTGCAAATACGTGAGGTATTACTGTATTTTCAATCAGAAAGAAAAGGCTTCTTTTTTTTTTAAGGTTTGAATACTCTCTCCTTCATTGCCACTATCACTCCGGCCAAGCCTATGCCAGACTTTCATTCCTGTTTCTTTTTCTATGTCATCTTTCTCCAAAAGGTACCTCTAAAAGTAGTGGAGACTAATACTCTGTCAGAGTTTTAGAAGGTGACAATTTCTCTACCTGAATTGTCCAGCTAGGCCCAGTCTTCACAGCAGTACAACCCAAACACCACATGGATCCAAAGAGTGAAGAGAAAGAGCTGGACATGAGGCTGTTGAGTCTGTCATGCCCTGAGGTAGTTTGTCTGCAGGGCTGCATAAGACAGCGCTGAACGGGGAAGCAAACCATTTTGGTGGAGACCAGCTTCCTCAAGAAGCTTTCCTCTCCTGCTGCAGCTGCTGCTGCTCAGCTGTTTGGAGATGGCTGCGTAACTTTCCAAGATTCACCTGGGCCAGCTTTTTTTTTTTTTTTAAGAGTCTGACACCCTGTGTCAGAAAATTCGACATTTTACAAGATGTTTTACCAGACTTCTATTCTAGATCGAGCTTTATCCTAAGTGGTCACCATTTCCCCAATATGTAGCCCAGCTTTTCTTTGTGCTTTGACTGTCTTCTACATTTTACCCACCTGGCTCCAATGACAGAGATGCTTCTTAACTCCATTAGATGGCTGTAGTATGCATAGCAGAGCTGTGGTGCCCTAGAGCAAATCTGGATGCTACTGTAGTACAAACAGCAGCAATAACTCTCATAGAAAGTAATACTGTGTTTATGCAAACTGTGTTTATGTTTATGCAGTCCACCCTACTGAGATGCTCTTTTGCTCCAGACCAGCTTGTCAATTTGGAGGGATACATCAACATTCTCTCTGGCACAGCTCACTTTTGTCTGAGCAGTAAACAGCAGGAATTTCTCACTCCTTTCTAAGGTGATGGGCCGTATAGTGGCAGATCTCTGCATCCTACCTCTCAGCACTCCTAGGAGGATAGCCAGTTTACAAATCTTGGAGGGGAGTAACTCTCACTCTGTAGTAAGTGAAGTGTTTTAGGAGAAACACCATGTATCGTCTTGTGGCAGATTAGATTTCACTTCCAATCAAGTAAAACTTAGTTGTAGACTTTGCCTTTTCCTTTATTTTGATTTTGTGTTGCTACGTATAGACATATTTTTGTTGGTCAAAAGGGATTTGCAATCATTTTGCAGAACACCTGAGGCAGAACCATGGACTGCTATTGATCTACTGACTACTGGAAAAGAAATGTAGCTTGAAAACCTTCTGCCAGCATCAATCAGATAATGCAATGCGGAAAACCCAGTCTTTCAGTTCCCTGAGGTCAGCATTGTTGAGGCTTCTGGCATAATAAGGACATGAAAGAGTATTGGATACGAGCTTAGTTTCAGAAGTAACAATATTTCACTGAAGTGGCAATCACAGGTGTTTTAGACTATAATTTTCCCACATGCCAAAGAGAGGCAGTGTATCTGGATAGGTCACTGCACTACAATTAAGAAGTTTTCAGTAGTATTTCATTTCTGGCACTGTTTTCCAAGACAAGGTGTTGTATTTATCTCTGCCTCAGGTTCCATGCTTGTGAAATAATGTAATCCGAAGCACACTGAAGAAAACTTCCCAGAAAGAGCTAAAAGTGTTATTAACAGTAACAAAACAAGCACTGCTAGTTTAATATGAATATTGCTTTCTCAGACGCCACTGAATTTACATCTGCATGTTGGAAATTTCCATTTAAAAAAACCCAGAAAGCTTAGACATTTTTATGGCATGAAAAAAAAGAAAAGAAAAGAAAAGTAAAAGGACCTTGAAAGAAACTAATAATTCTGGAGATCAGAATAGTCCAGCAAGACAGTCATCAAGCAAGTCCCTCCAGTGGTGGCTGCGTCAGTATGGAGGCTCTCAGATTTGTTAAATATAGATCAAAGAGCCATAAAAGACCTAAGTCCCAATAAATAAGGCAAGGTAGCTTGCTCATATGGTTGCTTTGATAATTCAGGCTTGCAGAGTGCACATCCATGCTAAAATAATGCCCAAAAAGAGGCAGCCAGAACACAGCCTGCCTCTGGAAGGTTTTGACTCACATGCTGCTGAGTTATTCACGGCATGTGAGCTGTGTGGAAGAGATCTTTTTATTTTGTTTTGGTTTAATGTTGATGGGAGAATCTTTTCTTTTGAAAACAGCCTCTTAATGCATCAGGACAGCTGCCTGGGATACACCTCATTTAGTGGCAATTGTCTCTGTAATGTTTATAACCCTCCCACTGCCATCCAATATATAGTCATCATTTATCCTCTCATTTGACTAGCACCGTGTTAAAGTGCCCTTCCAGTGCTTTGTTTTGCTTACTTTTCCATTCCCCTGCTGTCCTCATGACAGAGATGTTAAAACCTCTTCTGAAAAATTGGCATCTCTGTGTCAAGGATTTGTGACTGAAGGATGCTTTTTCCACTCTTTACCCCTCAGCCTCTCCCTCCTGTTTAATTAAAAGCTTGGGAGTGTGAGACACTGTCTATCATTCCTCATTCATTATATTTAATAGAGGCACATTTTGGACTCTTCAACAAACTGACCAGACATATGGAGCATGTTAATCTGTTTGTGAAATTTGCCCTTTTAAAGTCAACAATGCCATTTTCTCCTCAGATGAAATCTCTGGAAATGTAGTGGGGGGGAAACCCCCAAAAAACCCCAGAATGCCCAAACTACAACACTTCTAGTATTTTTCTTAAACTTTGCCTGTGCAGTAGTCTGTGCAGTAGTTTGTCACAGTCCAGATGTGACTGCTCTGTTGCAAAAGCCTCTGCGTACACATGACACAACCTTACGTCTTTGCTACTGGCAAGTTTTTCTGTGAGTTTGTTCCTAATAGGAGATGAAGTAACTTCATGTATGAGTGAGTTCATTCATAATCACCAAGAACATGGGGCTGGATTTCTATGCTGACGTATTTTGTCTGTCCATACTGTCTCACACCCTGCCCTCATCAACTACAGCATTTAAGGCAGGGACCTTCTTAAGGATCAAGTGTCACCACCTCATTTTTATAATTATTCTCACTTAGGTCAGTTATGTCTTACTTATTTGAGAAGACATTGGGCCTATATACCTCATTTAGTGCATCAATCTAGCTTGGTTTGAGTAGTGTTAATCATCGTGTTTCCAGCTAGGCCCCATGTTAGAATCTTAGTACTTTACTCCACTTGGAAAAGAAAATACAGGCAATTCTGATGATCAGGTACACAAATGAAGGTACACTTCAGACGTTCTTTGTGAGGAGAGATGGACAGAGACATAGAAATTCATGAAGTGAATTCATGAAGTGAATTCATGAAGTGAAAGCCTTGGAGCCCTAAATGGAGTTTTCCATACAACTTTCCTCAAGAAGATGATCTTGAAACACAACCTGAGCATGAGCCTACTTTCTGTTGTAGCCACAACTCCACATGTGGCATTGATACCTGCCACACACATGGGATTCAAGGCAAAAGCTTTTTCTTTTATGTAAGTTGTTTGGAGATGCCAATAAAAACTTGTCTGAATGAACATGCTCCCAACCATGCTTGATCTGGTAGCAGAGAGGTCTGCCCCAGTAATGCTTCTTTTGAATCTCATATCCACAGTACATCATAATATCAGTACAGACAATTCCAGCCATTAAGGAAAATAACATTTTTCTAGGGTACACTGCTCAACTTTAGTAAACACACCTAAGGTTGAATGATCCAGAAAAAAATGCTAAGTTTTCTTTTTTCTTGTTCCTTAAGTTTCTTTGGAATAAAACAGATGCACAGTCAGCTCAGTGATTTTGAGTAGTTCCTTGAGATTTAGAGTTTACTTGAGCAATAATGTTACCCTGGGGCATTAAGAGCACACAAGACTGAAGATGAGAAATTTGCAGAGCACATGGCAAGCATGAAGACTGGAATAAGAATTATGCTGCAAGTGGATTTATACTGTTTACCTCTCACTAATCATAGAGGCAGCTTAAATAGCTCTCTATTCTTTTGGTATTTTTTCCAGTGTGCCAGGCAACTGTACTGTCTGACAATTGAAAGCTTCACCTGTAAGCATACTGGTGGCATTTGAAGCAAGTCCACGAAAAACATGTGGCAGTGTTGAAATCTGCGTACATGAAAATTTGGTCCCAAGAAAGATACCAGAGGGAAGGGAGGAGTGTCCTGAAAATGTCTTACAGAGCTTTTATAAGAAGGGTGATCCTCCAAGGAAACAACGCTTGGTCTGAAAATGTAAAAGGCAAGATGATACAGCCAAGTATTCCTTCCTGACACAGCCTAGGTCTGCAAGGCACTGAAAACTGGTCTTTTACAATGTGTAGTAATGCAAATCCATATCCTCCATGGGTGTTCCTGCCCACACTAGGAAAAAAAAAAGACATCAAGGACAAAAATCAAAGTCTTCTGTACCTTTGTTATAGGGACTTCTAATTGCTCTGCTATCAGTTGCTGCTGAGTAAGCCTTTACCTTCAATGCTGAGTAACATTCCTTCTTTGGTCAAAAGCAAAATTTGTGGAGAGCTGTAGCTGTAGTGTTTGTATCACTGCTCTACTGAGTCGGTAAGGTGCAAACGAATGCTTTCTCCTACTGTCTTTCAGCTAGTACGTGCTGCCTGCTGGCTGCTGGCCATGCATTAATAGTACATAAGAACAGCTGTAGTGATTTAGATCAAAGAACCACCTGACCCAGGCACCACGGAGTAAAGGAGGCAGTAAGAACTAGAGAAAGAAGTACGGTGTTCCCTTGATATAAGCACCCTGCAATCTGCAGCCTAGGGACTTCCTGAATCAGAGACTGTATCCACGTCTCTGTGCTGAATAGCCCTCAAGAGACCTATCATCCTCTCCAAATGAATCTAATTGCTGTCTGAATCCAGTTATATTTTGCTCCTTGGCATGTTCAAAAGCTTCCTTTGTTACAGGATAATGAGCTTAATAAGCTGAAGCTGTGTTTTTATTGGAAGGTTAATGATTGCAAACATTAAAATAGTTAAATCAACTTCTTAGCTGAGCATAGAGTTACAAAGGAAGGGAACAAAAATATCCTAGCTCTTTTGGGAGAAAAAGGAATTTTTGATGTAATATGGATTTTGTTGCAATGTTTCAGCTCAAACCTTTTCCTCTTTCACTTCTGTGCTGTTGGGTTTATGTCACATTAAATTCTAAAGAGAGCCAACCTTTTTCACAGGTTCACAGGTTATTCTGAGTTGGAACGGACCCACAGGATCATCTAGTCCAACACCCAAGCGAAGCTGTCAGTGTTTCAAGCTACTCATGTCTTAAGTTGGTTTTATAGTTCTTTAACATCTGTTGCTTCATATTATGTGAGTAATTTATCTGCATGAATTGTCACTTGAGTTTCTACTGTCTGTAGCGTTGGTCAATCAAACCGTTGGCAACCTAAAAACTTTGTTTACTTCTAGAAGTGTATTATTTTGACCACCTCTAACAGTGTAGTGGTTTTATCATACAAATCAAATGACCGCTTTGTTACTGTAAAACTTGGCTTTGCATGGTGACATTTGAGGAAAAGTGTAAAAGCTAGAATGAGGGATCCCCTATGTATTAGATAGCAATCCAAAAACCCTACATTTTAGAAATAGTTAAAGGTACTTGATGATAATGTCATCTTTGCAGAATGAAAGGGGTTTTCTCTTCCAGGTGTTAAAAAAAATATTAAAACTGGGAGAGGGGGGCAGGGAGGAGGTGGAAGAAAAGAATATTTTGCCCGACAGAGGCACAGATCCTACCAGGTGAAACTCTGCTCCAGCGTGGACTTGTCTCTCCAGGGACCCTGTCCAATATGGAGCTCCAACAGGCTGCAGCCTCCCTCCAGCATCCACCTGCTCCAGCATGGGCTCCTCTATGGTCCACAGGTGGATTTCTACATCCCTGTGATCCTTCCATGGGCTGCAGGGTGACAGCCTGCTTCACCGTGGTCATCACCATGGGCTGCAGGGAGACGCCTGAAGCACTTCCTCCCCTTCCTTCGGCCCCAGCCTTGGTGCCTGCATTTGCTGTTATATCTTCTCACTGCTCTTCTCTGATGGTCTTGATTGTCTTCCTCCCTTAAACATTTTTTCCCTTCTTAAATATGTTATCACAGAGATGTCACTATCACTCCTGACTGGCTTGGCCTTGGCCAGCAGCGGGTCCATCCAGGAGCTGGCTGGCATTGGCTCTGCCAGCTGTGAGGGAGGCTTCCAGCAACTTCTTGAAGAAAAGCCTCCCCCATAGCCCCCCTGCTACCAGAAATCCAGCCACAGAAAAACCCAGTACAGAGTGAAATGAAGAAAAATGACACTAAAAGAATTCTGGAGGTGATGTCATCATAATGCCTTCATATGGAAGTGTTAACGCTGCACTTGCTTTTTAGTTTAGTGCCTTTCTTCTTTGGCTGTGAGATCCTCCTTGTTATTGAAATGTTGGATATTCTACCTCCCTGTCTTTTTTTTTCCTGAGCTGGCCAACAAAGTCAGGTAAATGAAAGATTCTGCAGGTTGTAAGTTGAAGTATAATTTTGTTAGGCACACTGTTTTATCAACATGAATCCCTTATATCCAGCTGAATACAGGCATAGCCTATAAAGGTCCATTTGGAAAGCATACTGGACTCAACAGAGGCTCCCATTGAAATAAATGGGTCCTAGACCAGGCCTGAAATGAAATCTGTCTCAAGTTGCCAGTTGTCAAAGATCCGGGATGGTGGTTTTATTTGGAAGAAGCTGTGAAACAGAGAAGTAAAGCCAGCAGGAGCAAAGCAATGGCAAAATAAAGATAAAAATTTAGGCTGATAAATGAGAGAACTGCTAACCAGCAGAGAAGAGCTCTGGAAAAGCCTCTCAGAAAGACTAGCAAAGGGGAAAACCGAAAAGGTTTCAAGACCAATATTGGTAACATAATGAGACAGTTTTCACAGTTCTTCCACTTGCAATAGCAGAGGCCAGGCTTCAGAAAGTCTCTTCTCTGGTCTTGCAAAAATTAATTTGTTTTAACATTTCTCTAGGTGGTTCCAAAGGCCTTGGATTTTTCTTCATGTAAACTAGCCTAGAAGGAAGGGCAGTACAGTTTAATTTTTAAAACTCTGGCTTGTTCTTAATCATGTGAACACTGGAATGGGAATGGTGTTGGAGTCTTTTCATTGGTTTCTCTTGTGTTCAATCTTGTCTCTGCTAATACTGTTTTCCAATCAACTCTTGTTCATTTCAAGATGTAAAGGGAACCAAGACCACTAGATATCAGATTGTAGGAATGTGTGCTAAGAAGTTCCCTGCTCTACTTCTGGGTTTTTTGTTATGATTTTTTTTTACTAAGATTCACCAAGTCAGAGAAATCTTGCCATATCTTATGAAAAAACAGTAGATATATTCCCCTCCTCCCTCCAAGAAGGGGCTGTGGGTGGCTTCAGGGGCACTCTAAGTGTCTATGGTCTATATAACTTTAAATATTTAGACTTAGATGGGATGCAGTTGGAATCTCATGTCTTATTACTTGTGTTGAGAAAACAGAAATATGGCTTCCATAACCAGGTTTGCTTATGAGAAAATGCTTCACCCCAAAGGTGTCTAGTGTACCTTTCATGGCTAACCAGACTGCAAGGCTGAAAGGCACGGCTCATTTCATTTATCTGAAGAGAAGCTGCAGAACCCAGTAAAGAAACACTATGTGGAAGGGGAACCATTTCCGTGGGAAACCTGCAGACAGATTTTGACAAGGGAGAGAAGCTGGTTGCTAAAACTCAAGTTCTTTTACATAAAGCAGAAGGAAGGGTATTACACCAAGGCTGAAACACTATTTTAAAGTCTAGATGAGTGGTATTAAAACCTTCATATTCTGAAAAGAAAGCACTTAAAGTATTGCACTGAAGGCCACTGTAAAAGGGAGGAAGGAAATGGAGAAACAAGGGGATATTAGTCTTTAAAAGGATGGAAAGGCTAAAAGGGTAGCCTTTTTCTTCTAGCTAAGGAACAGAGAGGAGGTTGTCTAATCTTGCAAAGAAGAAAAGCCTGAAATATCCTTAGAGGCAATGCTGCCTTTTTTAAGTATGCAGCTAGCTGATAGCCAAAGGCAACAGCAGAAACAGTCAAAAGGAACAGCAGAAAGCCGAGACTTGGTGTGAACAGATACCTAAAACTTAGGGAGCCTGAGGGTATGTGGTTTAACCAGACCACTGAGGATTGTTCCACAGCAAATGCTCAGATGCCATATTAAATCAGCACGCATAACATCAAGCTGTGGACACTGTCCTTAGGCACTTATTTTGCCCACTGCAAATGCAAACTGAGATGACTGGTTTTAACCTTTTCTGCTGCTGGTTAATGTACATTAAAATGCAGATTTGTTTGCATTTTCAGCAGACACGCCACTGGAGTGTGGCTATAACAGCTATGAATCTCAGACATGTGATGGAGCCATCAGTCATAGAATCCCATAATCACTTTTCTACATTGCCTAGCTCTGGAGGAATGCCTGGTAACCACATGGGGCTTAGCAAACAGTCAATGCATGCTTTGCATGCTTGGAAGATGCACATTTTACTGCAGGTCTAATTGGCTGTGCTTAACAACAGAAAATCAGCACAGGGTTTCTCCAAGTTTCTCTGTCTCTGAAACTCAGCCCTTAATGGAACAGTCCCCTGTATTACTGGGATCAGCAAATTTGACGTGTATATGGTTTGGCATGTTTTCCTCTTGAATAAATAAGTGAGGAATTCGCTTTAGCACCTGCTGCTCTTTCTATAGTGCCAACCTATACCTCAGTAGGAATGTTTCCATTATAATGTAGTTGTTTAAGGAAGTCATGTAAATGTTGTGCATATTGGTCCACTCAAATCTATATCATTCATTATTTTCATACACAAGTATTTCATAGCCTCAGTTTTGTTTCTTTTACTAACACCCCTATCCCACAGCATTACCTGAAGTCTTAAAGTCAAAGCAAACCATATAAAACCCCATTGAATAATTGTCGGGTTTTTTACTTTGATATATACCCCTGAGAGCTTACTTAGCTCTGATTATTTTAAGAGTATTTAAAGACATACATATTTGGAATACTGAAAAAGTTTAACATAATTAAAAAGTAATTATGTAAATGTAAGCGTTGAGCTTCTTGCTAACCCTATGTTATAATCTGTAATCTGCCTGAAACTATCGACCTAAATACTTAGAAGTAGAAAGTCTTGACTGAATTGTAGCCCAATTTGTTTAATGGAGATAATGTACAAAATTGTTTCCAGTGCTTGGATTTTAAAAGCAAATCCGAAGCTCTTGAAACTGGATTTTTTTTTATGTTAGCGATATAGAGAAAGTTGTTGAACCCAGCAGGAGCTGCTTTGATGGTTATGCATGGAGAAGACAAGGAAATGGAAACAATTTATTGCTTCTTTTTCTGGTTGCTGAGATTTAGTATGCAATGTCTTAGGGATCCATCCACCATGTGCATGTTTGTATTTTATCCCTAGGATGTATTTCCTGTCCTTTGATAAAATCTTGTCAGTATTCAAAGAACTACAGACTTGAACCTGTAGTTTTGTCTGGAACTATCAAATGTGCAAGGCACTTGTTTCTCATTCAGTTTTCCTGCATGAATGGCTGCTGGACTGGTCTATTAGGTAAATTTTTGCATCACAATTGGAGTTGTGGCATGTGCCATGCTCCCGCAGGCTGTTTGTATTGACCTTCAACAGCAGCCCAGAGAGGTGGCTCATGGTAATGTGGGTTTGGAGGCAAAGACCTAAATTTGTACTGCCTCTCTTTAGTGTCTAACTTACATGTTTTGGTTTTTTTCAGTGTCAGGAGGCACTTCAAAGGGTTGTGAGAAATTGGCCAAGCCTTGCAAGGTCTTAAGAGAAAAGGGAACTTGGGATGAAACTGGTTTCCAGTGCAGGAGATAGAGTAAAATATCTAAAGTCTTGTGGAAGTATCTGAAGTAATCTGGAATGAACCTGGGCTGCAGACAGCAACTGGGATGCTTTGCAAGCATTGCAAGTTCGCAAAACTTCTGACACTCTGCTGGGAAATATGAGAGAAGAGCCTGACACTCATGTCAGGCAAAATCCTAAAACAGTTTCACAGTCTGCTCTCACAACTGATAAAATACCTGGCCCAAAGTATAATCCTACACTTCCAATAATCCCATTTTTAGGGAATTGCCATGGTATAAGTTTTCTCAACTTCAACTCTAAAAGAGGGTTTTCGTGACGAAGGGCTATTTGCAGTCTTTGTCAGGTTCCTGCAGATAATGCTCAGAGTAGCAAGATTTACAGAGAAAGGATTAAATAAATATGAATGAAGAATCATTGGCAGTATTTTCACTTGGATCCACCAGGACAAGTTCATCTTAATTTGCTTAAACTAGATTTCTTCTCAGTTGCTCTTAATTTCACCCTTGTCAAGTCATCATCAACCAAACCTCTACAACTGCAGGGAAAGTAGGTCAGAATGAAAATGCACTTTTCCTTATTCACTGACATGATAGACCCTTTATCAGTGTAGACACTGAAGGTCTTTTCCCATCTATCTGTCATACCTACTAGGGAATTAACATCACCTGATAGTCCCATTAACTGTTTGAGTCACAGTCCATATAGCCCCTCTCTGGTGGAAGGCATTACATGCAAAAGCTGTCTGAAATCATAGAGACTAGAGTAAAATAAAAGCAACTGCTGTAAGGCCCATATCCTTTCAACAAAGAAAGGAATGTGTAAATATCACACCAGGAGATCAGGCTGTCACTGTTAGTGCTTATTTTAAATGAGGTTTTTTGTTGTTGTTGCAGTGTTGGTTTTGTCTGTCTTTTCCTTGGAAGTTAGAGATCTGGTACTGAAAATTTGTGGGAACACTTGCTTATGTAATAATAAGGAAAAAAGCAACAAGGGACCACTTTTTTTAAGAGATGTATTTAAAACGGTGTCATTTTTGGACAGCAAAAGCAAAACTACTGCTGCTCATTGGAAAAACTCAAGTGAAAAATGTTTTCCCAATGATTTTTGGGTTTGAGTCACCACAAATTCCTGAGCACAGGAAAAGCCTGGATGTATCAGAAAGACACCATTTGAAACTTGTTTCCTGATTTTGACAATGTAGTTCTTGCTGTAGCTCTGTGCCCTGTGGAATTGAGGCATTTCTCGGGGAAAGTGAGACTTGCAGAGCTCTCACATGACTTTGCATAGTTTTGTTTTGCTCTTCTATAAGTAATGAAGGTCCTACATGGCCAGGTGTCAGGTTCCTGAGCCAACACAATCTACCAAGTCTTTTCTTCCGACTTTTTTCCTCTTGTTCTGCTGCAAGAAGGAGGGGAACGTTGCTTTACCATACATTTACTATCTCGCTGAAGTTCATCCAGAAGATCCTGGACCTCACATTCATTGCTTCACGTGTAGGTTATTCTGTCTAGAGTTCTTCAGGATCAGCTCCACAAGTTGCTTACACAGCTCTGTACATCTGCCCATTGCTATCTCCTCTTTTTGAAGATCACAAGGAGGACATTTCAGGTGGCGGTTCAAAAAAGCAAGTACATATAAACATCTTCTATGCAAAAGCCTATAAAGAGATATATGTTAAATTTTAATAAGGATGCACTTGTTAGTAATAGAAGAACAGGTACTTTTTCCTGAGGTTTGAGGAAGGGAAATGTTCCACTTTAAAATGTAAGTAGGTTTGCAAGCAAAATTGAAACCTTTGGGTGGTTTTAATTATTACATTATACGTAATTGTGGACCTAAATTCTTGACTCAGTGCTTTACATCTGTCCCCTCTTCAGGACTTCACATTCATTGCTTCACGTGTAGGTTATTCTGTCTAGAGTTCTCCAGGCCATGCACTAGTATTTCTCATCTTTTGCTGTATGAACTCCATCTCCCCACTTAAGAGACCTGATTCCATTGGAGTTCTCTCTCTGTTTCTACCTATGTTAAAATCTTTTATGTTGAGTCAGCCTCCAAAATGACTCAAGATGGTACATACTTCAGTTCTACAGTGGGTACCAGAGATTATGTGGAAAACGTGTGAGGGGTAACTGAATGCCAGTGTCTGCAGCAGACAAACCGAAGTGGATTATGTGCAGGTGGATGGATATGAAATTCGTAGTGCTTAAGATGCTTCAGGGAAGCTGGTATGTCACCACACATCTCGCCTGAATTGCCAGGACTAGAGGCATTTTGTTAGAAATCCAGCACAAAAGACTATCAGACAAGCTGGACAAATTGTTCGTATTCATAGAAAATTGAGAGCTAGAAAATGTGTTATAGCAAATAGATTTCTGTGTGTCCAGAGAGTTCATATGGTATTAACAATCATTACCCATTTGGTTTTGGGGTTTTTTTCCTCCTTGTTTGTGTGGTTCCTTGTGATTTATCAGCATTGTTCCTCAAAGTTATTCTGTTATCATGGAGACATAATTTTAAAAAGTGTTCTTATCTAGCCTGCAACACACCATGTTTTTCACTTTTCTTCCTACATTCAGAATATGTGATATATGTTGAGTTAGCCACAGATGCAGTTCTTCCCTTGTCACCTGCTCCAAATCCCATTGCCTCTCCAAATAAATGTGTAAAACTCAACCACGCAAATCACTGAACTCCCAGTGCAGTGCATTCAGGCACTCATTTATTCTAAAGTGATACTATCTAAGCAAAGGATTTGAAACATGCAGTGCTGTCCTCTACCAGCTGTTGTGCTGGTTTAAATGCAAATAAACACCCAAAGGGAAACCAAGACAGTGGAATATAATATACTGCTTAGATGTGAGCTGGAATTTCTTTCTAACAAAAAAGCAACTTTCTAACAGTTTCAGATTTTTTTTTTGAAGTTTCTTTACAGTACAATTTCATCCTTACCCCCTTATGATGGTATGTCCTGCTGAGTGCAATATTCTTGCAAAGTTCCTGTTTTCCCCTTCATTTGCTCATAAAACCTCAGAGTAACAAGGATTATATTTGTCTACAGATTTTTTACTTTCCTTGATGGAAATATTTATGCTTCCTGTGTAGAGTAGAGCAGCAGCTCCTCGCTGTCACTAAATCTCCAGAGGACAGGACAGAGTTTGAAGAGCTGGGGTTTCTGCTGTCTACCATCAGTACTGCTACTCAGAGTGATAATTAAATATTTTCACACAATATCTCTTCTCAAATGGCTGCCAAAAGCCTTATCTAAGATTAATCTGTCTTAGAAGACTGAAAATTGGGCTGAAAATTAGGTGTATATCTGGAGACCCTTTACATAGCACATAGCCTTAGGGGACACAGCAAGAAAAGCCAGAGATGCCATTCCTTCATGACAATTTTATTTCTTGCAACAGAAGACAAAAGACAGGATAAGAAGACAAAGTTTCCCTTCGTACCAGTTTTATTCCTACATGAAATACATTGCTCCCAGCAATCATCCTGGAGTTTCATAAATGCCCTTTTGCCACTTCTGAATGTTGTTAAGCTTTTTTGTCCTTTGCTCTCTCTCTCTTCTCTCTCTTCCTTTCTCCCACCATTCCTATTTCTGTACTCACTTAAAGTCTTACTCTTCATGTTTCGCTTCCTCCTCCTCATGCAGTCTGTCCCAATTTCCATTTGTCCTTTACTAGGTCCCCTTCTCTAGTCTTTAGTACAGTGGTAAGTGTCCCCACCTGGCATGTGGGAGACCTGGGTTCGATTCCCGCCAGGGAGACAATGTTAAGAGTTGGACTCGATGATCCTTGTGGGTCCCTTCCGACTCAGAATATTCTGTGATTAGCTCCTCCATCTGCAAAATCGATCTTCCTTCCACAGACTAAAATCCTATCAGGGGTTTACAACTGTGATTGCAGACATTTAAGGAAGATGTTTGGCTGTCAGGACAATTCTGACCAAAGAAAGACACAGAGCACTGGGAAACTTCCTCTGAACAAACAGAGAAAAGCTTGAAATTGAGCTGAGCTCATTCCACTCATTTTTAGCGATCAAAACAAGTTTTAGAAGGTGCAAAACAAGGCATGACTTCCGATGAGAAGAAGTACTTAACACTGCATCTAAGGCTGGGTTTCCTCTACCAGCTTCAGATAAACTGAACAAGACACAGAAATTACTGGAGGGAAAAGAAACTTTTCAAGGGTATCTAGCCATGGCAAACCAGGACGCAGCACAACAGCATTTCAGTTTTATGATACTTATTAGTTTTGTGCTTAAAAGGCATCTGTCATTTAGATTATTTCAGTCAGGCACCATTTTCTAATGAAAAAAGAGAATTGAAGTACACTACTTCATCCTCTGGCCTAAAAGAAAATCCTAAACTCCTACTGTGACACTGGGCTGACTTACGACAATTATAGAAAAAAACATTATGCAGTAAAAGAATAGATTCCTTTTAATGCCTGTTATTTAGAAAGTCATGACATAGATAAAAATTAGAAGGAAAATAATATTTATTTTCTTTTCATTTCTAGCATGAAATCTAAGACACTATAATGTTTTGCAAAGGTTTTAGACAACATCTTGCTACAGATAAATTAAGCATTTTATAAATTCTTAAACAAATCAACAGAATTAATTGAAAAAGGATACGTATATATTTTGAAAATTTTTGGACTATGTTTTAGAGAGCCATATATAAATGACATCTTGATAAGATTCCTGAAAAAACCACGTCTTTAGGCCAAATTTGCATTTTATGTTCTCCGCAACATAGTGTGGTTTGTTCCCTTGAAGAGGGGGTGGTTAGGCTACACAGGATGATGGCTTGTGGTAAAATCCACTTTAGTACAGTGGTGAGTGTTCCTGCCTCTCATGCGGGAGACCGGGGGTTTGATTCCCACCAGGGAGAAAATGGTGCAATTTCAGAGTTGGACTTGTTGGTCCTTGTGGGTCCCTTCCAACCAGAATATTCTATGACTCTGTGAAAATCATCCTGTCTGGAACAGAAAACTCAGAAGACCAAAGGAAAGCATAGGAACTGCCTCACCTGTGAAACAGAGCAGGACAATATCACAGACCCAAACTCCAGTGCTACTTTGTAGTTTTTCTCTTTTTGAGAAGAGGGTTACTTTGCAGATTGTTTTATCGAAATAGGTATAAACAAAACCCTGATCAATTTTTTTGCTAGACATGCTTTCATTGTGTAGCAATTATTCATTCTTTGTGTATAAATGTGTGAACTTGCTGCTAATAACATAGAAACTAATGTAAATCATTCATTTGTTGTGCCTTACAGAGCCACAGGGCATTCTGCCTTGTGGGGTTTGCCAGCAAAGGAGCAAATTCAGGGTCTTGATTAATTGGGGTCTTAAAGCTGAGACAGAACAAGGAAGCCTAACAGGCAAATACATGCGAATACAATAGGAGAAGAAAATGAAACCACATGAATTGCTCTCTCTTCTGAATGTCAAAGCATCTTTGCTTGGGTTTCAAAGGGTTTTTTCAGGTGGATGTGTCTGATCCTTGGCTTCCAACTGTGATCTAACATGCCTTGAAGGTGGAACCATAATTTTTACCAGATATTTTCACAAAGGAATATACTTTCTGAAAGAAAATTACAGTAATAGGCTGTTTCTGAAACGTTTTTGGTTGCTGTGAATTTTGCATAAAAGTGAAAAAAGGTTAATTTTTGAAAGGAAAAAGAACAGCCCAGTTTCTCTTACATTGTCATGTTCTTTCTTCTTGACCAAAAGAAGGCTCAGCAGAGAATGCAGGTTAACAGAGATTTCAACACTTGCCTCCCTTCAGCCATTACTAAAATATATCCTCTCTTTGCATACGTAGAAAAAAGCAAGTTTCATTGTTGTTTCATTGAATCTTGCATTATTAGAGCTGCCACAATCAATTTTCACACTGCAAAATTGCTCACAGCACAACCGTGCTGTGGCGTCTGCTGGATAACTCACAATACCAGACGTCCTCCAAAGGGAATATTTTTTGTTTACTACCAGAAAACATCAGCACAAAAGGTTTGGATGAGATACACTCAGTTTGTGTTCCCCGAGGAATCTCCAGGGTCGTTGTTTTCCTCACTGAGGTTTAAACTTCCCCTAGTGAGTTTTGAAGACCTCTGCAGGGATTAGTCATCTAATGGAAGAGGTTTCTCTTTGGGCTGTTTTTAAACAGGGAGATTAACAAATCCCTCCTTTCTGTTCCAGTATGTGGAAGTGTGAACTTCATACTGAGGCCATGTGATTTTATTTATGCATAAAAAAGGGTTGGAGGGTGAGAGTGGGGACAGCACCTTCGGATNGATTACTGACTCTTGAAACCTGCTGCAAACATCTTACTCTGCTATTTCTTCCTCCATAGCATTGGAGACTATAGTTGTGCAGCACCTTAGCAGGTGGCAAACGCAAATACCTAGAGGAAAAGAAAAAGAGAAAGAAAATAATTCATGGTCTCACTAAAGGAAACAGCCTCAGAAACAGCTTGCTAGGGGATGACTGCCATGAACTCTGAGCCTATGTCGTACATATTTCAGATCCATCAATATTTTCCTTTACAGAGGCACCAGTGTGGGAGTACTGAAAGAAAGAGGAAATAAACAGGCTGTGTTAGTTTGTCTGGCTTCCTGGAAAGTGCTAAATTGCTCAAATGCTGCTGGGGCCTCTGATGAGAACACAGCTCTGGAGAAGCAGCTCAACCTGTCTCACTGGAGACTGTCTTTCTATGGGTACAAAGCACTCATTTTATAAAAATAGCATGATAACATTGACACCTATGAGCCAGGTGCTCTAGAAATTTTAGGTGTTCTTTACATTATATGTTGTTTCTTTATTTGAAATTAATTACTGAGTGTTTCTTGGGTCTTCTAGTTTTGTATCTTTACGACACAGTAAAAAATTTTTTTTCTACAGCTTTTTCCTAAAGCCATGGTAAGTATTAAGTCTGTACTTCGTAAAAAAGTGTATCACATATAATTCATATGACTCCTAGAGGTGAGCATTATGAATTGAATTACTCTGAGATTCAGAGCTTTGACAGGTTCAGTCTCTATAAACCTGCCATTAAGAGCATTTGACATAGTAGACAACTATTGTTACAGGTCTCTCTTGCTTTCTCAGTTTATACAGATCTCATTTCAATTGCCTGTCTCTATAGGTCATGTTTCCTCAGCCTTTTATTACCCATGCCGCTTTTTCTCCCTTTTGTCTCAATGTCTGTTAATGTAGGATAAGATTATACCTTACCAAAAGGCCTAATGAGGGTTTTGAAATCATTAAATTGCAAGTCTAGCAAAATCAGCAACAGTGAAAAAAGAGTCCAGCGAAGATTGTTAAGCACAGAGACCACCTTCCCTGAGCTTCAAATTGGTGGTGGCCATGAGCCTATTTTGGAAAGTGGTCTACCTTCCTGACAGCAGTGAATCCCATTCATTTTATGGTCGACAAAAATCCTCAGTGCCTTATCTGCAACCTGGCGGCCTAGCTTACTCCTCTTCTCCTCCTCTGCTCTTCAGCAAGCCTGCTTTTTAGTTTCTCTCTGGTGTATCTTGCATGTATCTGTTCTGCATTTAACCTAAGTATAGTGCAACTCCCTCCTTTATGAGCATAATCTAACAAAGAGAGAAAAATAAGCTGCTTCTTTCCAGAGGTCACCTGTCCCCCTGTCACACAGCTCTTTTAAAATCTTAGTTGTTCATGTGGAGGAGGTCCTAAAAAACCAACCCTTCCAACAGGATCAGCAAACATCCTATGTTATTAAGATGTGTGAAACAAATGTCTACAGGTCTGACCATCTGTTTTGACTTGTCTGCCTACAACAAGCGCCCCACAACAAGCTTATGCTTAATGCTTGGGTGTGATGTCTGGTTTGTCAATGCTCATGTCCGTCTGTTTGGAGGCCATGGTGCCCATTACCCGCTGCTGAGGCACTTGGCACAGCTTTGAGCACGGAGAGCCTTGTGCAGGCACTCCGCACAGGCTGGCAGGGTGGCATCTGTTCTTCTGGATCTCCCACTGATGCATTTTCTGGCAGTGCCAGCACAGCTGCCACACGTCTAGTGTTTGCCTCATGTCTGCTGCAAGGCCTGTGCCAGGGAAAACCAAGGAGGTGGGAAAAACTTGGAAAGCAAGATGGGAGCTTGTGGTAACTGACTTTCTTGGGCTGGGCTATAGGGAGCTCAGCTGTGTGAATTAATCCCAGAAACACCCTTTCCACAAGCACTGGTGCTGTACGAGGCACAGCAGAGGGACTGAGTGATGGGAGAGAAGAGAACAGAGCCTTCAGATCTATCACCTCAGAGGGAACCTTGTCGCTGTAACAGAGACCCACACAACCCGGCTGGTTTTAGTTCTGGAGAGTATGTCCCAAGGGCTTTTCTGCAGATCCAACCTCTGCTCTAACCAAATTCACTATGGGATTGATTTTCTGCTCCTAGATACCACTTTAGTTGCTGGTGGTGTACTTGAAAATGTAAGAATGATCATAATGATTCAGAAAACAGGCACATCAAAAATGGCATCTTTTATCTAACCCTTTGCACAGATACGAATAAGAACAGTGAGCTCAGGACACTGTTGGACAGAAAGTCTCACCATCTAGTGATGACAGTGCAGGCTATCCCCAGAGCCAGAAATATTTCATTTTTAATAACTCTCAAAGGATTTTTACACATGAGCTTGTATAGTTATTTTTGAACCCAGGTTGGTCTGGATAACCAATTTTTCATGACAAAGAGTACCTGTTGAAGGACACAGTGAGTGATTATTTGTATGTCAATACAGTCTTGCAGCCCGAGCTGGGAAACTAGTAAGACAAGAATTTACAAGCAGAGAATAAGAAGGCAAAGAACAATTTAAAAAGTATATAATCACTACTGATTTTGTTCCAGAAGCACTTCATGTTTCCATTTGCAGCCACAGACCCTTATCCTAGCGGTTGTTTATGCCTGTGTTAGGAGCCATTCCTTGGTCTTGCACCCTACCTATACAGGAATTGATGTATTTGCAGAAGGTCATAATGGTTGTGCCAAACTCAGAAATCCACCCAGGCTTGAATATCAATATTACTGTCTCTGTCAGCACAAGAGGAAGTTGCATTCAGTAGAAAAATTAAGTATGGGGTGTGTCATTGCTTATAAAGAAAAGGAAAAATAGCAAGATAAAAGACTGTTTAGATATGAGATTTTATTCGACATTCTGTATGCTGCCCACAGCCTATGTAGGCCGGAAAGGATATAATATATGCATAAAGAGTAGAGGATTTTGACAGTCTAGTTAATGATATTTCTCCCAGTAACATACATAGATTTAGCTGGACTCAAGTGTCTGGCAAAGATTTATCAAAAAAGTAGGTTTGCCATCGAAACTGGAGTAACACCTGAAAGCATAACTGATAAAGATAGTAAGATTTGAAGAAGAGGTACCATGGCCACAAGAATGAGAAAGAAGG
>WEKX01016349.1:113855-133617 GCA_013390025.1 Pitta sordida | reverse complement strand
CCACAGCCTATGTAGGCCGGAAAGGATATAATATATGCATAAAGAGTAGAGGATTTTGACAGTCTAGTTAATGATATTTCTCCCAGTAACATACATAGATTTAGCTGGAGGTCTCTGAATCAAGTGTCTGGCAAAGATTTATCAAAAAAGTAGGTTTGCCATCGAAACTGGAGTAACACCTGAAAGCATAACTTTGGTAAAGATAGTAAGATTTGAAGAAGAGGTACCATGGCCACAAGAATGAGAAAGAAGGGTGAATTATTTGAAGAGCTGTCATCTTTGACTGTTTTTAATGGCCCCCTTTGAATGACTGCTGAGCTGGGAAGCTTGGTCTATGCTTGCACAGAAATTCGCATCCATGAGAGGAGGCCATTTCTAATTTAAGGTAATGTGAGTAATCTTCAATAAGCAGAGAAATAGGGTAAAGGAGTAGATAAAAGTGAGATGCAAGAGGGACCACAACCAGAAAAACAGTTCCAGTGTAGAGATTTAAAATGCCAGCATCAACTGTAAAGTAAAACTTCACAGTTCAGTGCTGCTGGCTCAGTATTCTATCTTCAGCAAAGTGCTAACACCCACCCTTGATAGTCATATCACAGCTTCATCACTTAGACACTTATTTTGTACTAAGTTTCCTTCCTCTTTGCTTTTCTTACTTTTCTGAAGTCTTCTTGATTTAACAGAAACTGTTCATTGATCCAGGACTGATAAAAATTTTTTAAAAGAACCGAACCCTGCAAGCAATTAGCAGAGGGAGCTCCAGAAACAATCTGAAACAAAGAGTAGTGTATGCAGTTTGCAAGTTTGATTTTTACATTAGGGTAAATGCCTTCTATTAAAGTTTCCAAATAAGAATCCAGAAAACAAGGAGATACAATAATAGTTTAAAAAAAAAATTACATTTTGTATTTCTTGGAACAGAAGCAATTTCTGTAATATTAAAGATTAAAATTCCTCCTGAGGTATGCCAGAGATTTAGGAAAGGATAGCTGAGAAACACTGTGTTGCGATATTCTATGTCTTCAAGTTGTTGTCTTATTCTTCCCAATTTAGGGAGAGATACTTACTAGGAAAAACTGACAGCTAAACCAGACATGAACTCTGGTTTCTTATTACCCTAAAATTAAGTTCTCTTCCTTGAAAATTGTCCATTTCAAAGAAGTAAATGACAGCTAAATTAAAGAAAGACATCTCCAAGTGTCTCCCATTTGATTTCTGTGAATAATTCATCATCTCTAGATGGAGTCCAAGCCAACCATTGCAAATATCACGATACTGAAAGCTAGGCCCTGGTGCAACAGTTACACTTCTATTCTCCAACTGGAGCAGAATCAAATGTCTAATTAGAATCGGATGAATGTGAAATCCTTCCTTGGAAATATTCTGTAACAGGGCTTTCAGATTTATTCCTCCCCTTCTTAAATTTATTCGGTGAATGCATTCATGGAAAGTTGGAGATAAAATCAAGAAGCAGATGAAAAGCCTTGTGCTCAAGCCTCTGGGTGCCATAGATTGAGGCAGAATTTCCCTAGACTTCTTGCTGTCACATTAAGCAGACAAGTTAAACTATTTCATGTCTCATCTCCTGCTACAAACATGAAGACATAATAAACAAAAATATTGGGGTAACCCTTTCCTTGTAGTTTGTGTAAGTAAACTCAGAGAGCATAGGAAATTTCCATGAATAGGAACTTTACAGTGGGAAACTTTGTGGAAGGAAAATGAAAGAAAAAAGGGAAAGGGGAAGAAACCCACATACAAACAAATGAAAAAAACCAACACAATCACAGAACAAAATAAAACATGTTGATCTTTTTTTCATGGTAGGACTTTGAAACATTATTTGATAAGGAAAATTCAGAATAAAACTGGTATGATTCAAATAAATTGATGACCAGTTGGAAGTGTCCCGAGAAGGAAGGGGTTCGGAAGGTATGCAGGAATATGTACCTATGACATAATTCTTTAGTGGTCTAAAATGTTGTAGTAGAGACAGTTCGAGTACTCTGTGAGCACTTCAGGAAGAACAATGGAAGCTTCTCCAGTAACCTTGGTAGCTTAAGAGTGAAAATGTGTGGAAAGATCTTTTTACTGGAATGTGGATGATTCCAGTGGAATCATCAGGCCTGAAATGTTTCCAGATTTACTAGATCCACCTCTCTTCTGTACAGTCCTTCCTAATTTTGTTGTTCATCTTCGCAAGGGGAGAATTCTGGAGGGGTAAGAATGAAACAAAATGCTCTTGTAGTGAAGGACAGTATTTTTGAAAGTGGCATATTTATTTCTTTGTCTTTATTCTGTGTCAGAATCACACTCTGATAAAAGTTTCCCAATCTGGCCTCTCTCACATCCCTTTCCCTTAAAACCCCCTGCTGATTGGGTTGTCCAATCTCAGCCCTGCTTGTCCTCACTTCGTACAAAGGGCAATCAGCTGCAAGAGTTATGTTCCAGCTGTAAAATCAGGGCACTGGGACCTCAATTCTATGTGGTTTTTTTATCCATTATAAAGTGTCAGAAAAATGTTTGATATCTTGAGAGATACATTTCCTCAGCAAACATACTGGGTCTTCCATTCTATGCTTCATTTTCTGTCCATTTCAAATTCTGAAAGAAGAAGTGACATAAAATGGATTTACACGGGAATCTAAGAACAAAATCACCTCAATTCATTCTATTCACTGTCCTTGCTCTGGGCTGTGGGATGCAGCAAGGATAGAGCTGTCCAGTTGCAGCACAGCCCCTCCTTCCCGTTCTTTAACCTATCAGCAGCACTATTGCATCTGGCTGTGGACCAAGCCCTGACATATGACAGGTACTTTGGGAGCTCTTGAGACATAAAGGCAGCAAAAAAGCTGGGTGAAAGAGCAGGAAGGTAAGAACAGGTGAACTACAGAGCCACAGGAAAGCTCAGGAACAGGACTGTGAGGATAAGCTCCTCCAATAATCTGGAACAAGTGAACAAAATTAGTAAAATGAGCTGAAAGTCAGGGATTTGGATACCAGAACTTTCTGTCTCTGGCCTTTGGTATGCCACATAGATGGATAGTTAGACGAAACTGGAGTTGTCCAGTTTATCAGCTATTCTGCACAGGCCTGGTTTGGATTATCTCACAAAAATTAGTCACTAGTGCTGCTGTCCAGATCCCTACTTATACAGTCTAGAGTGACTGAGTTGGAGTGAGCCCGATCAGCCCTGGCTGGAAACAGCAGAGATTTAGGGATGGTACAGAAAAACAAGAAGGGAGTTCAGAAGTAGGACTCTCATGAAGCCTCTAATGTTTGTGGTTTCTATTTTATTATCAGCATTGTTGAAGCTATATTCTGTTTTACCAGCAACAATGTATTGTGATTGGAGTGAATTGAATTTTCTTTTCCATACATAAATGATTAGACGCACAATGTAGAACTGAATAATAAACACCCATCCATAAGTGTTTTGCCTATGGCTACACAAGATCATGTGCCTTCATCACTGCTGTACACAGATAATATCTTTACAAGGACTCAATATGATCGAGTCAAATTGTCACTTCTGCTTAGTTATGTCAGATACAATATCAACATTATAACCTTGGAATAGAATTTCTTAGCCAGATCCCAAATATGAGCCAATGGAGAAAGAGAAAAAACAACCAACACTTCACCCAGTTAGCAAAATCAATTAAAATTAGGTTAGTAAAAGCAGATTGATTCTGTTTTCCGATTCTATAATTCTATAAATATATTATGGTCCCACTGGTAGGTGAAATTCTGGAATTTAGGTTGTTAGTGGTAAGGAGCAGGGGTGAAATAAACTTCATCAAAAGCCAATGAGACTCTCTGCATCTACCTCCAAAATATTTTTGAACTTTTTCTTGGAAAAGGATCCAGTTTCTGGAAAGAAAAGGTGTTTATCAGGGTCAAGATGAAGTGTCCAAAATTTCAGTATCATGTTACTTCCCATCCCAGTCTGTAAAATTGGACACGTAAACATATAAGCTGTATTAGAGCTGGGAAAAGGAAGGGAGAGAAAAAGAGCAAGACTGAGACCCCGGAATTTCTTAAAACACACACATACACAAACACATACATCATCACAGCTTTACTTCATCTTTTGCTTCCTCCAGCTCTCAAACATCAGAGAGACTAAAGTGAGAGAAATCTGGAAAGGAAATGAGACTGTTCACTTTATTACTTTTGATTAGCAGCAAATTATTCTCCTAACATTTACTTTCCCTTCATTTATTTAAGAGTGATTACGCACAAATAGGAGTTAAAAACATCAGGTTTTTAATATTAATTTTATTTGCCACTGTAATTGCTTCTGTAGGATCCCTGAACTCTGAAACACACCCCTCCTTACACAATATCAGAATAGCATTNTTTTCCAACCTTACTGATTCTGTGATTCTGTGATTCTGTGATTCTGTGATTCTGTAATAGTATGCACTTGGATGTTCATCGCTAAATGTTCTCTGAATATCTTTTTTTGTCACATTTCCTCTAGTGAAAAATTCCACATCAAAACCCACACAGATTCTACCTTTTAGCTCCAGGTGATAGTTTCTGTCCTACAAAATCCATGGCTGAGATGAAAACTGAGAGTTGGTTTCAAAAAGGGACTTGGAGCACCTACCCTCAGTGAAAATTCTTTGAGCTTGGTATTGTTGTGTCCTTGTCTTTTCTTAATTTTTCTTTCATAATTACCCTTTACAATTATTCCTTCTGCATCAGTGAGTTAATCCAGACTAAATATGGCCATACTTTTCCAGAGGTACTGTATATCCAGGAAGATTTCCAAGGATGTCTACCAGTACAGATTCATTCAATTTCTTTTCAATAAAATTTAGCATGAGTGGGAGCTCCAACAGCATCATCTCAGAGTGAACATGACCTTCTGGTGGAGGAAGTGAAGCAACCCTCCCCCTCTGGTATTAAAACATGATGATGTCTCATTACTGTGAATAAATTTTCTACATGTGTTTCTGCAGGCATGAATATCTGGGCAACTTCACAGTACATGCAGATGTAAATAAATAATTGCTTCCTTTAAGTAGAACTATGATGTTTGGGAATTGGAGTGAAGAAAGTATTAAACTTTCTGCATTCTTAGTAAGGAGTATTTAAAACAAGGAAAAAAAGACTTTTTTCATCAAACTTGCAGGTCTCTGAGGAGTTAAAAGGAGTAGGTCCACTGAAATCAGATTACCTGTTTTGCACACTTGCTTTTGGAATACCACCACATTTTAAAACAAACTTTATTAGAATTCAGCTCCAGTTATGGAGCTGTACGGAACTCCTTTAACAAGCACAGTCTAGCTGAAGGCAATAAATCTGTCTTTGTCACTAATGATGTTTGTATTATTTTAACACTGTTGACACTGGGGATTTTGGCGGGAGGGCTGCAAGCAATCATCTTTCAGCCCCAGCACATCTGTCCTGCATACAGATTAAAAAAACAGTTTTCCCTCAGAATGTCTGGAACACAGTGGAATACACCAGGGGACACGTCCAAAGGATTTCAGCCATGTAGTCTGGTAGCCAGAAAAACCCCTTGCAATTCCAGTGACTTTTACCTACTCACTGGAGTGGGTGGATGGAACATCTTTGTCAACATTTTGCACTAATCTGCATCTTTTTCATGTGGTGAGTGTGGGACCCTGTCAGGAGCTTTTGTGATGTGGTCACTTGATAGAGAGTCATCTTCTGAAGGACTAAAGCAACTCTGTTTCAAATATGAAGAAATCCCAGGCCAGGTCCAAGCTGTTCAAGTGCTGTGAAATATCTTTCCAAGGTGCAATTCAGCTGAATCTATTAAACATGTTTATCTATTATATGCTATATAGACTATAGTATGCATTCTATGCTATCTATTATATACTATATAGTATATAGCATAAGACCATATATATTTAGAGGTGATTTGGTAATGGGTGGAAATATGTGCTGTATGCTTTCTTTCTGTCTCATGCTGCTACTACGACTATGTGCCAGATGTGATCCCCCAAATACAGACTAGCTGTATTTTTTTGGTTTAGGTGTGAAAGGAAGACAACAATGTCTGCATCTTTCCTTGACAGATGTGTCTCTTGCACGAAAGTTTCTTTTGGCTTGCTTGCTTTTCCTTAAAACAACAGCATTAAATACAGAGCAGAGATATGATTTTTTAAGAGGGGTGCCCCTGCTAAACTATTCTACAACAAGAGGATCGCCCTCAAGTCCCTCTGATTACTTTCCAGTTCTATGCAGTGCTTCAAGTGACTACTAGGTTTAAACATGACATGTGAGATTTAGCCAATGTTACAGGCAGATAATATCAATGAGCAAAGTTGCAAAGGTTAAAGATTTGCTGATGAAAAATTAGATCTCTCAGCTGGGGACTTTCAGAGTAATCACTGTTGATTAAGCAGTAATACTCTTCTGTGGGTGCCAGAGTTGCATAAATTCACATAAAATCTTCTTCAGATCTGGAACTGGGAACAAGAGGGCTTTTGAGTTCCAGAGGAGGTATAAAAAATATTTAGGATGCTGTGATATTTATATAGCCATTTTTAGTTCCCTGCCATGACATGAAAGTAGTAGGATGGCACACATTTCCTTGGTCCCTTTCAAAATCCTAACCCTCTTTCCTGTGTTGGCCTGAGCAGCAGGTAAAGACCGTTTGTGTACCACATTGGATTGTGAACTACAGCGTCCATTCATGCCATGGAGGTGTGGATAGTAGCTGAAGGCTATTTATATAAAGAAATATTTTTCTTAGTCTTTTAAATCCATTGGATTTTTAAACCTAGATTGTGAAACCTACCACAAAATCAAAGCTTTTCTACTACGTTCCAGCCCTAGAGATGAGCCCTGTGCTGAGTGAGCATGGATCCGTTCATGGTCCTCTACAGAAAGTGGGAAAGGGTCAGCACAATTCACTTTTATTCCTCTTATAAAAGATACTTTCTTTGCTAAGCAGGGAAGATATTTTGTCAGGAAGTGGTTCTCAGCAGACACGAGTCTGCCAAGTTCAGAGAGTGGGTTAGATGCCTATTTGCACTTGATGCCCTAAAGAAATGAGAGGGCTGTATCCCACCTGCTGCTGTTGGAGTTTGGAGCTCAAGAGCCATGACAAATGGTACACAAGACAAAAATAATGTAATGAAAGAGAGGGGAGAAAATGATCCACAGATATCAAGAAAAGAAAAAGGTTAATATTCCTTGGCAGTTGTTACTTAACTTTTTTGGTTTTGGTGTTAAATTTAACAGTAACGTCCAGACATAGATTGAGCATTTGAGAGAAAACTCCACAGTTTTGAAAAAAAATAAAAAGGAGAAACTAAAACTCCTGGCACTAATAGAATACTAATTTTGGTCTGTAGCAATTAATTAAATTCAACTTAATTAAATTTTTCCTGCCGGATTGAAACAATCTGTAATTCTGCCTTCTATGCTGTAAAAATGTTACATATTCCCTCTGCATTTGTACATATTTACTCTTATTTTAAATGAAAGGTCCATCTAATCTTAATTGTTCCATAGGTTTGGTGGGGTTATAACACACAAATTTCAGAGGTTACTTGCAGACAAGATGATAATGTGATTAACTTTGCCATCTGTGAGCTCTTCTTCATTACCATCACCTCTCCATGGACCAAATATTCAGAAAACCGTTTAATCCTGAGCAAAGTCTGTGAACTTAGGATCAGAGTCCCAAGCCTGTGTGGTCAGTCCAGCAAAGTGAACAACAAAAAACTAGTGACTGACAGTTACACAAGCCAACACCCTGTGCCACGGCTGTCCCCTCCCCTTTCTGGTTAGCTGAAGGGCAGCCCCCACCACTGCAGAGAACATGTCATTGTCCAATGACTCGCTTGCATGAAATGAAGATAGATTAATTGAAATATCATCAATACAACAGGATTGTTTTGATTTCTTTTTTCTCTTTTTTTTTTTTTTTCTTTTGTAAGTAGTAGTTCAGCCTCCAGGATCATCTGTTTAGGTAGAAAAAAAATTTAGAGAGCAAATCCTTTCTTTCTGACCTCTTTGAGCAGCACAAACTGTATTTTCCTTCCATATCAGGCCAGAGAGTATCAAAGACTCAGGGACGTGATCCCACTCTCTCTCTCAATCTGTGTCTCTGTTGTAATGAATAACTTTGACCCAAAGAGAGCTACTAGGCCCTGTGTGACTCACCTGAGCCAATGCACCTTCTAATGAAATCATTCACAGTCCAGATGGCAAATCCAGCTTCCAAGAGACCCATGGACTGAAATTCACTTACCCCTAATGGTATTTTGAATAATATTGAATGATTTTTCAGTGCTATTGTACTGGAAACTCTGCAGATATGTCAAATGATATGAAGCTGTTCACTTTTGAGCCTGAAAGAAAGAAGCACTATGTTTATGCAAAGACAGGAGACTGCAACTGTAGATGGCTGTTCTACTTTATTTACACACTTTTAAAGCTTCAGTGTAAAATTGGTTCCTAGGGTTTGTCATGGGTCTTCAAGGGACTTGTTGTGGAAAAACTGAATTTCTTCAACTAGCTTACTATGAGAATTTAAGAGAATTTTGCATAGACAATAGTGAATTTCTCTTCTGTTTTTATTTTTTATTATTCTGTATTTTTAAAATAATATACACCACAATATCTCTTAATAGTTGTAACTCACAATAAAATACTTTATTTGAAATGAAAATAAAAAGTAACTAAATAGGGGTTTTTTCTCTTAATAGACACAAATGTAAAACCTATTTACACATTTTCAGTTAAACATCTCAAGACAAAATTGAAATTGAAATTAATTGTTTAACAATTTTTTAATGAGGAAGCAAGAATTCAGCTCACAGCTTTCTCATAGGACCACTAGGGAGGCTGCAGCAACTGCTTAATCCAAAGGTTAACCATCAAACAGCAGGAAAAGGTACTCCTGACAATTCAGTTTGCCTTTTTAAACAAAGCTTGCTAAAAAGGCCCAGAGGTTAGTTTTCAGGTAGTGCCTGCCAGAAACCACTTTTCTGGCCTGAACTTACAACACTGGCTAGAATTTTCTTCTGCTGGCATATCCAGCCCTGAGACTGGCTAGGCTTCTTGGGACACCCTGCAGAGGATATGATGATGATCTCCAGAACATGTTTCTAATCTCTGTCCCTTTCTCAGGAGGATCAGATCAGCTGTGCTAAAGTCACAGGGAGAGCCTTTTTGTTCTATTGTAAAACTTTTCTCCTTTTTACTGGAACAGACAATAGGTTTCCAAGAGAGAGACTTTCTCCTTTTCACCTGACAAACAATGGAGGATCCTTTGTCTTATCTTCCCTTCCCAGCAATGCAGGTGACATGGGGAGGGGCCTGAGGGCTGGGGCGGGCTGAGAGACAGCCAATGGCATGTGAAGACACGCCCACAAGGCATGTGACATGGGAGGGGCCCGAGGCCCTATAACTACAGCTGCTGGGGCTCACAGAGGCAGTTTATGGATCTTCTGGACTGCAGAAGCTTCATTTCTGGTCTCTATTGCTGCCATTTTGCCTAGGACCACGTGGACCTTTGACTCCTCATCTCAATGCAGCCTTCCCCCCTGACAACTGTATTGTAAAACTTTTCTCCTTAGGAAAGTATGACTGGGACATTTCAGGAAAGTATGACTGGCTGTTACTTCACTGGTTTGCCTACCTTGAACCCTATTTACCTGCCCCTGGAATCCTAGAGGTGCTCTGGTCTCCCTTGAACTTGGCACCCCCCTTGTGCTTGTTTTTCCCCAGCTGTCTACAGTTATTGTTCCATTGTTTTTGATACTATTGTTATTGTTGTTCAAACATATATATATATATTTGTTATATTTTTCCTTTTTCCCAATAATGTTCTTATTTCTCTCTATATGTTATTCAAGTATTTCTAAATTCAATTCATATGCTGTCTTAATTGACACCAGGACAGCTAGTAAGAGCCTAGAGAGCTGTCCATTGGAGCCTCTCCAAAACCCTGCTGTGTAGAAGATATAACAGCTGTGCTGCAGGTGGTCATACTGGACACATGTGGTTTTGACATCAGGACTGTGAATGATTAAGAGACATAATCAGCACTGCTTTTAACACGAAGCTTCTGAGTGTTTCCATCAGAAGAGGCATGACTGGTCTACCAAGGAACTGTGTGGCAGATGTGCAGCTCCTGTGAAAAGTTTGCTTACTCTGGGCTCAGCCTGGACAAGCTGCTCCCACAGACCATCTGAAGTTCAGATCTGACTTTTGTAGGTGTTGAGGCTGTCTGAAGGTACCTTTCCGTGGTTTTCCCAAGCCACCTCTGCTCTTGGTCCTAAGAAATATTCCTGGCACTGGGCATCAAGGGGTCCCTGCAGTTTACAAGGACAGTCCATTAAATAGATGGGAAAAAGCAAAATCTTGATTCCCAGTCCAGTGAGTTTATTTGTATCCCACGTTCTGGTATATATACAAAATTTCTGAATTATCATCTTTGATACTGTCTGCTGCATTCTTAGTGGGAAACTTCACAGTGTGTCCACAAATGAAATTCAGCTGGTTTGTGTTTACTTATCCTATCTAAGAGCTGAAAAAGCTGCAGTAATGAACAATATATCAAAATGTCAAATTTACATTCAAGCTCTTTATAATTCTCAGTTTCCAAAACAATAAGGCAATAGCTTTAGAAAAAGTGATGCCCTACAGACCATCACTTCAGTTCAGCTAAAACTCCTACGTATTAAAAACTTCCTTCTCCAGGCATAAAAGCATTACAGGCTATTAATTAAGCTATGATTAACTGAGACATCTTAAATCATTGTTTCTTAAATACAGGCTGCAAAGAATTAATTGGCAGCCTGCCAGTAGAGGGAAAGGAAATCTAGCCCTAGAAATGATACCAAAGCTAAGATACCTGTGGAAGAGTCTGCGAGCAGTCCAGAATAGGCACCTTATCTTTACATCATGCGTTTACACCATGTATTTACATCTAGAAGCTGAGTCCTCCACGACTCCTACAGTCCCATATGACAGATGGCATTGAGGGAAAAGTCCACCTGACTTTCCTTCATAGGACTTGTCCCCAGTATATCACTGCAAAGCATTGTGGAGTTCATGTTGAAGGATGGCTGCAGCCATCACACAGGGGCTCGGTCCTATATGGAAGGTGCATTTAGAGCTATACTAAGCTGTAAGGAAGGCTTGGGATGCTGCTACAGCTTTTCTCCAGCCTAGCTCAAACCCTGTGTCTGCATCCAAACACTGGATTTGTGACTTCAGGGAAATTCAGGAACAAGAAGAGATATAACCACAGTTTCTGGTGCCATCCAGAAATGTTCCTCAAGACAGGTATTTACAACTACCCATTTGGTATCAGTAAATCAACACTGTGTGACAAACTAAACGCCTTTAGAACTTACAATCTGGATCTCACCCCTGTGGGTGAGAGGGCCACAGATACAATCTTTTGTATACGAACAAAATATAGATGGCTTCAAATCCGATATCTAAAATGAGATACATTTAGGAGTCTTTGTAGCTTATCAAACATAGAAATGTATCCAAACTGCAGAACAAACACAGCATCTGACAAAAGTCCTGTTGAAGTAACAAGCTCTGCTAATGCTGCTGTCTTCTATATCATGCTGAAATTTCATTTTGAAAGATTAAAATGAAATAAATGCCATTCCCTTTTTTTTTTCCTCATATCTCTTCTATGTGTTTAGGAAATACATTCCTTTTCTCTTTAAAGGTCATCAAAGATGTCTGGGGTATGTTTTCTATGAAATCAGATTTTCATAAACTCTGACTAGATATTGTTCTCTTTAACAGCCTTAATATGCTCATAATATCTATTGCAGAGAAACCCCTTTTGACATCTTGAGAAATCAGGATGGACTGTGCTGCTGGGATCTAATACAGATTTGCTTCCCAGAGCAGCTTGCGATCAAGCTAGTGAAATAAAATTATGGAGCTTTACTCCAGAATGAAACAGCTGCCCAGGACAAAGGTGGACATAATCCAGCATGTCTGTAAAAGAGTCCCTCTGTATGTCTACCCCAAAGCATTGAATTGCTCCCTCTAGCTTGAAGTCATGGCCAAACTGAGATCAGCAGAAGAAAGTGCTGTTTCTCACTTCCTTGATGGGACACAACACAACAGAATCTGGCAGAAGATTTAAAAGAAATTGCCAGCACCATAACAAAAGGACATGGCTTCAAGCTATGCCAGGGGAGGTTTAGGCTGGAAGTTAGGAAGAGGTTTTTCACAGAGAGAGTGATCGCTCAGTGGAATGGTCTGCCCAGGGAGGTGGTGGAGTCGCCATCCCTGGAGGTGTTTAAGAGGAGACTCTATGAGGAGCTTAGTGACATGGCCTAGTTGGTGGGAGACTTGGATGGATGGAGTGTGGTGCCCATGGTTCCACGATTGTGGGTTTGATCCCTGGGTGGGCATTTGCTTGGGAGTTGGACTAGATGATCCTGTGGGTCCCTTCCAACTCAGAATAACCTGTGAAATTACTTTCTTAAGTACCTTGTAGGAACTCCATAGTTATGTCCTCAGGAATCCTAGGAAGCATCAACAGGCATGGAATCTCTTTAGAATCACCGCACTGTCTCTGCTAGCAGTTCATGAGAGACATAAATGGTGAGATTCATAAAGCAGACATCTCGAAGTCACCTCAACATTGTTGACAGTCAGGGGAGACAAACAGACACTTCTAAGATGTGATTCATCCAAGCTGTACGAGTTGTGCCGTCTTCTTCTTCAGTAAATAGCATGCAAGCCTAAGGTGACTATCTCAGTTGTAATCATCCAGAGCTCTATGGGGTGAATTCCAAACACAATGAATAAGCTCCACAGGAGTAATAATCTTATTTATACTAAAATATTCTGTGCTTCCTCAGGATGCAGGAAGCTTTTAGGTAATTTAAGCCACAGGTCTTATCCTTGGTTGTGCAGTCTCTCCCATTGCCTTATGCTGGAGAGAAGGCTTGATGTGGCCATGTGGCAAATTGCACAAACTGCTATGGCTGAAAACAAATGAATTTCAAGGCTTCATATGCTGATAAATCTACCATATCCTTAGTCACCTTGTTCAGTGGCTCTTTTCACTGCTGCAAGACAGATCATGATTTATGTATTGAAATCTGTGTCACTAATTCCTAATCGTTCTTTGCTTGCTAGATTATGTAGTGTGTATTGTCAGCAGTTTCTCTCTATGTGTTTCCAAAAATCAGAGTCAACCATGTCATGGTGAGGCACTGTCTTGAAACAAACTGAAAGAGAACAGTCTGTGCCACTCCATTTTGTGCTGTATAGTGGGCTGACTCTGACTTCTAATGAAAGAAAAATTTTCCTTAGGTTTGGAGATCTAAAAGTATCATTCTATAAAACACTGCATTTCACATCATCTGACAAGTAGCTGTCACTCCATAAATGCATTTCCAACTGGTGCTGGGGACAGACAAGTTCTGTGTGGGGCTTTTTTCCAAAGCCAATCATCATAGTCTCAGTCTCTATTCACCATGTATTGTGACTTGCAAATGAGGCTTGTGAAGTTCATTCAGAAACAAGCAGTCCACAAATACACAGATTAAGGTAGCGAATGAAATGTGCCTTGCTTTAGGAAATGTTGCCACTTTTTTCAGCAAGAATTTTGTTGAAGTATGGATTGATCAATGATCCCTGACTTTGTCCCATGGAGACAAAAGGAGCATTTTGCCATGCACAGTGGGGTTGAGGGGCCTGTGGGAGACTTGGACCCATGACAAGGGGTGCGTCTGTCCCAAAATACTAAACCTGCTCCTCACTGATGAGCCTTAGAGCCTAGGTTCTTGCCACTTACATCCAGATAAAGCTATGAAATATCATAGTTGGTAGATGAATCACAGGTTGGTGGAGGCTTGTGTTAGAACGAGAAACGAGAGTTTCACTTGACTGGAAAGGTGGCAGAGGACTGCAGGGTTATGGGTACTTCTTCCACAGCCTTGTGTATGGATCCTGAATCCTCTAGTGAGCCTGTGAGAGTCCTCTGGGCCTGCTACCACTCCCTGGTCAGTTAGGGTGACTCAGGCACCCTAAAAGCCAAATCACCCACACTTGGTGTTAACATTAGAATGCCTAGAGACAGGCTGCAGCCTGACTTGACTGTGTTCCTTCCAGGAGATGAGGTACAGGGTGGGGAGGTGTGGATGGGGTGGTGTGTAGCAAACTGATCAGTTATCGTCCAAGTCACAGATGGAAAGTGTATTCTGGAACCTTTACTTGGATCCAGTCGCTTATGAGAAGCGTGCACAACACAGCATAAGTCTGAGACTTGGGCATCAGATAGGAGCTGACAGTAAATCCCTGCAAGACCCTTCTTAAATTCGCCTGTTCTCTTGTTCAGCCACTTTCCTTCTCTGATAAAAGTTACATTTATATTCTTTAGCACACTGTCTGGAGGGTTACTCAGTGTCTATTTTGGGAAGTGCTTGGAGACCCACCAACACACAGAGCTAAGAAGGGAAAAACTACAGTTCAAAACCGAAATGGTTAAAAATGATCTTGAAATGTCAAACTGCCTGAGGGAAACAACAGCTCACCTCAGCTCCATTTAGAGTGATGCTGGCTAGAGGGAATTTTATCCTTTCAAATGTATGTGCATTTATAATGCATAAAAATGTAGTTAAATGAAGGCCTCTGTGTGACTGAAAAGTGAATATTAAACATAAATGGGTTGCTTCACATCTGGAAGGAAAGCAAATCAGTATTGCTTCTCCACAGGGTGAAACTGAAATGTGAGCCTTGCAATGTTATTACTAGGCCAGAGAGAGATGAAATAGAGAGTTGAGAATCAGTATGAGGTAAAATATGCCATTAAACTATCAGATGAAATCGGGACCGAAGAGGAGAAATGCAGATACAGGAGGAGAAAGAAGAAATTTTGACTTTTGGACAGATTGAGACGGTTTTATATTATGGCTTAATATGTGTTTTTAGGATCTACTATGTCTCAATGAGTAAAATGCTAATTTGGAAGGAGATTTCTATGTTCTTCAGCAATTTTTATCTCTTTCTTTCTATGTTTCCTCTGATAGTTTTTTGTGTACTTTTTCATTTAAAATGAGGAATCTAAATAAAAAGTCTCTCCCACAGGCTGGTATGGTAGAACCCTAATGCAACCAGGATATCAAGTTTGTCAGGAAAATGTAGCTTCCTTACAGGAAGAACCTGGTTCTTCACAACCAGGTGGGAAATGCCTGTATATAAATACATTTATTATAACCATAGGTTGTGTAATCCTTTTCTAACTTTTTCCTTTTCCCTGAAAACATTACTGAGAGCACTATCTTATTCAGCAGATAGCAGGAATATATTCATTGAATAGGCCACAGCGCAGGGGTAAAGACAGGAGTCAGCTCTCATTAGCTGATGACTAATTCTGCTTCCCATGCAAGGAACAGTGTATTTGGTTGAATCCAATTATTGTTATTATTATTATTAATATTAATATTATTTTTATCCATCAGTTTGTGAAGCTTTCTCCTTATATAATACAGTTTCCAAACACTGACTTCTCCACCAACATAATCATTTATTTAAGAATTTTTCTTTGTAATGTGGTCCTGACAATGCATATGCCATATCCCAACCTAGAAATACGAAGAGAGACAGTTTATTTAGAAAAGAAAAACTAACATCTACCATTTAAAATCAGAAGAGAGAAGCATCAAGATTATTATTAAACATGCCTCTAAAGCTGTTAAAGCTGTCTGTGTGTTTAACTCTCCATTTGCTGATCCTTATTCATTGTCATGACTTGCTAATCTCTGGTTCCTCATCATTTCTGTCTGGTTTCAGACAGTTACAGCAAAGAACCAAAACAAATTTTCTCTCATCCAGCCCACCAGCTGAAGTGAAAAAGTGGAAGATTGAAATCAGCATCCTCACCACAGGTTATTTCAGCCGTCATGGTGGCTCCAAAAATATCAGCTAAATCTGGGATTGCTGTGCTTTGTCTGCAGGAGGTGGTTTACTCCTCTGAAAGTAGAGTAGGATTAGAAAGGACCTCATTATGTGATGACAAGGGGTAGGAATATAAACTTTTCTATCTAGGGGCTGACATTAACTTCTATATGCTCCTCAGAAGAAGCTTATGAGTAAATAATCTGCTGAATAAGATCAGACAAATTAAAGTGAATTATTTGAAAAACAAAGTGGGAACAGTTTACTGAGAAATTCACTCAGAGCACCTACTGCTGCCAGCCGTGTTTTAAGTTACACAACACTTTCAGTTTACATTAAACTTTTAGGATTCTAAAGTGGCATTGGCCCATTAAAATTTCCTGAAGAAAGAATACAAGGAGCAATCTGGGGAGAAGTAAAGCAGGATTAGGCTGCTGTAGCAATGTGCTGGGTTATCGAGTTTTTTTCAAATAACTCTTGCTTCAAGCTTCTGTCCTAGAAAGAATGTATTTCTCAAAAATTTGTTTTGTTTGGTTTCTCTGTCATACTGCAATGGTCTTTCCTCTCAGTCAAGCAAACAATACAACATCTGTGCTTTATCATAAAGCTCTTGTTAACAGAAATTAAATGAGCTAGAAGGCATGAATCACAGTTCTGGTGTGGACACTGGGAAATCTCTTCTGTTAAGCCAGTACTTGGCTGTACTAGTAGATTAAACAAGGCTAAGAGGCATTCCCTTGCCTGGTTTTGGCATAGGTGATCTAGGACTCTCCAAAGTTTTTTTAGTTTCTGGGTATATTAGAGACAGTTGCAAAAAGCAATTCTGTACACAGTCATCCTATTTCTGCAGGACACAAGAGTTTAGAATATTAGAATAGAAGCACTATTAGAATAGTTTCTATTCTACTAATAGAATAGAAACTATTTTATTAGTAGAATAGAAACACTTCTTAAACATAAGTGGGTTTTGATGTTGTCTGGCTTCAGCTCTACATAAGAGGTATATTTATTTAATATAATAAATAATGCACCAGTGTTCTCATTTTTTTTCCTGCTATGAGTAACACTGCAGACCGTCTGATCTCTTTCATTCCTTTTGGTATCCAACGTTAGAACTTTTTGCCACCCAGTTCCTCCTCTTCTTCATGCATCTAATTTAAAAGCATGAACTCTACTTTGTGGTTGGTCTTTCACTTGTGTTAATCAAGAAAACATCCAAGTGTGATAATTCTTCATCTTCATTGGTAGCAAAGTTTAAATTCAGACCCGGTGCAATCTGAAGTGTTCAGTCTTGCTGTATCCAAGCTGCTGACTGGATTCACTGAAATTAGTGCAGAAAATCTGGGCTGTTCCTGATTGACAGAAGAAGATATTTATATTCTATATGCAGATATAGAATAGCATCTATAGTTATGAGTGCATTGTGATTTTGGTCCCTGAGCACTTCTGGTGAAAAGTTCCCTCTCCTATAAGGAGACTTTTGAATATATCTAGCTTTTCACTCACCCTTCTTTTTTTGCAGTTGAATAATTTACATTTCCTTCTCTTGCTAGGAATGGGCCATGTCTTGGGCACTGCTCGTAATTTCTGGGTCAGTTAATAAACCCTCTTTTTATTTCCTACTGAAATGCTGTGTATTAGAGAATTGTTGAGTTGGAAAGTGCTAGCTTCATTTAGCTATTGTTAAGTTTTGCTGAGAAAGGAGATGGCTAAGTTCATATACTGTGTCCGTTTTCAGAGGTAAAATGTATTTAATTGGGCTATTTTTGCTGCAAGTTCATGAAGTTTCTACAGCATGGACTCCAATTAAGCAACTGAATCTGTGAGCAAGTAATTGAGACTGACCCAGCTGTCTTGTAGCACCACAATGAGTTGCTGTGGGTAGCGAGAGGGATCAAAGTTCCCCGTGAAGTGCATTCACACCACATAAAATAGAAGTCACATAGGCTGGGATCTCTCTAGAAGTTCCTTACGGGAGTGGTTAGTGAAAGTAGCTAACCAATGCCAGGAAAATGATGTGAATACCTTTCACTGGTAACAACAATGCCTGTGAGATGTCATGTATCAGGAATAAGTAAAGTGATGCCTCACAGGATCAGACCCAGGGCTGTGATTCTCCGCACCCAACTCCAGCTGTTTGTAGTGTGAGCATCTCTACCTGTGCTAGTTATCACACCTGCTTCACAGTCAGAGGCAAGAAATAAATACACATCTGGAACACAATCTGTTTATCTTCTTGTAAATGTCTATTTTATGTTGGGATAAATTGCACACAGTTCCTCTCCTCTCACTCTGAGGTGATTAGCTCGGATTCAGGAGTCCACTTTGTATACCTTTGCCTTCAAGCAGGTAAAGTCTATATACCCGTAACCTCTGCTATGATGCTGTTTGTTGAAGTTCATATGCATTTTCCCAACACCCACTTACCAAGAGGAACAGCTCTTGCTCCCATGAGTTCCTAGGCCACGAGATCCTCCCTAACAGTGGGCCGTTTTGAGAGTACATTCAATACATCTTTTATTCTGACAGTTCATTTTGGAGCAAAAGTGATCATGTCTGTAGTCCCAACATTGGTTGCTTGAGCAAGACTTGGAAGCTCAAGAATACATTGTAGTTCCTTGCTGCAGGCCAGGCTGGGCTCTGGGACGCAGACATGGAGTTGTGATTACTAATGCAAGCTGGAACTGTTTTATCGTGGATCCAGCTTTTGGCTATAGAGCAGCTCTTCCAGTAGCCAAAGAGTCTTTTCAAAAGCAGTTCAAGTTTTCCTTCAACTAACTATCTGTTTCAATTGCTTTATCTTGCCAGCGGTGAAGAATAGCTAGGAGATACATTGCTGGGAGACCTGAATACCTAACCCTCTGTGCAGAGGACAGCTTTGCTCTGTCTCCTGCCCATGCAGCTTTCTTTTCCCCCGAGCAGGGGGAATTCCTACTCTGGTTTCAATCTGCTTCCAATATCAATTGCAAGGCCTGCAGGTTTGATTGAAGTTCCTGAAGATATCTTCAACAGTATAGCATCTTGTACAATGCTTAGAGCTGCTAAAGGAATTTTTATAATTTTCTGAATGCAGCAGCCTCTGCAGCATCCTTAGAATTGCCAAGAGCAATCACATCACCAGTATATCTTGCCCAGCACTTTTTTGGCTTTTTTTTTCCTTACTAGAACTAGCAATAAAGGGCCTGCAAAAAGTATAAATCTCAGGTAATACACAGTTTCATAGACCATTGCTGTATTCCAGTTATACGTCCTGATCTCAGCTTTACTTAGCACATCCAGCAGTCTATCTGAATATCATTCTTAGCACTGCACTGCACTACTTCAATACCTCTAAAAACCACTTGTGGACTTTAAGAAACAAGATACTTCAGCAGGAGACAGCCTCTTGTTCAAGACCTTGACAATATCTAAGATTGAAACCATTGCCAGGCTGTTTATCCCCAATAGAGCGGAAATTCTGCTCGGAGTGTGTTACAGGCCACCTGACCAGGAGGATGAGGTGGACCTATTGCTCTTTAAGCAACTAGAGAAAGCCTCAAGGTCGTCTGCCCTAATTCTTGCAGGAGACTTTAATCTCCCTGATATCTGCTGGGAGCTCCACACAGCAGAGAGGAGACAGTCTAGAAGGTTCTTAGAGGTAGTCGACGACTGTTTCTTGACGCAACACGTGAATGAGCCTACCAGGGGGGGGACGGTCCTTGACCTGTTGTTCACCAATAAGGAAGGGTTAGTCAGTGACATTGTGGTTGGAGGAAATCTGGGATGCAGCGATCATGAGATCATAGAATTCTCGATCGGCTATGTGCCAAGAAGGGGCAAAAATCAAACCTCCATGCTTGACTTTCGGAGGGCTGACTTTGGGCTGTTCAGGAAC